>LPNX010686733.1:0-43961 GCA_001517045.1 Pseudotsuga menziesii | reverse complement strand
TGGGGGGGGGGGGGGGGGGGGGGGGGGGGGGGGTGCAGGTGGGTAAGAATTGACCCCGATTGGGTGCCCTTCAAGTACCACTCGCTGACTATCAAGATGCATAAAATAATATATATGTCAATGTCAGCAAATTGATGGGTGCACCAAAAAGATACTTGCATGTACAAAGAAAACTATACTACATGGAGGGACAATTGGAAAAATAGAGATACAACATAAGTGAGATATACATATACATGGGGGAGGTGAAAAGGTGTGTAACCAATGGGTGAAAGAATTGACACCGGACTAAAAGGATGGGCATATGCATGAGTGAGCAAGGTCGTTCAGTGGATAGCTCTATCAAGCATATGTTCCTACGTAAAAAAACATAAACATACAATTAGATAATTTCAGATAATTAAAAAAGTACATGTTGAATCATTAAAAGCATAATTAAAATCATACATGTACTTATGAATCCTCAGCTATCTGTGACAGACCTGTCTCTTATGCTACATACTCATCCTTCCCACCCTGCATAAAATATATTGTATCAATATTAAGATGTATTAAATGTGACAATCCCTACTATAAATATGTAAATCATGATGATACATCAAAAATTAATGTTCTTACAAGTAATGGTGAAGCATCAAAACGATATGTAGAATTGACCATTCCATCCATATCATGAGTGTCAACCGACGGAGTATGTGATTCTGGGGTCTTATTAGACACCAATTGTAAATGTTTTCACATAAATTGTTAGATACTTAAAATATAAATAATTTATGAAACAATTGAACACTGTGATATAAAAATAATAAACTATTTGAAGAATTATTTTGACTTACATATTGGAGTAACCCATCACCGCGAAAATCTGAAGAAGGCCCATAGCATATGTTTCGATAAGTGGTGCATGGATGCGACATGACTTGACGCTATGAACCCTTTGTATATCCACTATGATCTCTAGATATGGTAGGGTGGGGAGACCTGATTGGATCCTCTGTGGGTGATGTTCCAACCCCAGATGTGTTGGCCCTAGATGTTTCATCCCTAGATGTGCCAGCCCCAAATGTTCCAACCCCTTGGTCTACATTGCCCTCGACAACAATCCCATGTCGAAGAAATGTATCTGCCAAATCAAATAATGCCTCATGTGTGTCATCAATCACATGACCTACAGGAGGATATAAATGAGGGGGATTTAGTGTGCACGGAGGCCATCGCACATGGTTTGGATCAGTCCTCGCCCCTTGCCTATCTTGGGGAATCCCATGTCCCACCCACTAAAACTCTAAAATATAAAAGAATTTACTTGTTTACCCAATATAAATTCTGCATACAAATTCCGGACGAAATAGAATGGGTTGTCTCTATTCCCATGAGAGTCTTCATCGAACACCATGTACCAATGATCCATCCAATTGGATTTAATATTTGGTTCTATGCACCAGTCTATAGAAACATGTGGTCAACTGGTGGGAGGAACAAATCTAGTGCTAGGGTCCCTGAATAGTGAAAAAAGATGATCTTTTGTTATCTTGAATTTCTTTACATCTTTGTAGCTCAGCCTAGTGGAATAGTATTTCCTCCGGGAATCCCTGTAGGAGGTAATGTTGTACAATGCTCCATCGGAATTGGAAATTGTATTTGTAATGTTATCTAGGGCCTCTCCCAATGACCATCATATGTGGTTCCCCCCTTTAAAAAGTGAACTAAGGTGTCTCAATGCATCCAAACAAGCAAGAATTTTAGAATTCCTATCGTGTTCCTCCTCCATTGGTTCAGTGTTTAGATTTGCGTTATTCGTGGTTTGGCTTTGAAATTTTCTTCAAGACTTGTGTTGTCTGTTAATATTAAAAGACCAATTTGAAATTGAATTAATATTTCATTCTTTGTTTTAATTAAAAAATGATTAAATTAAAATAAAAAATAAAAACAATTCTTGCCTAATCCAAAACAAACAAAAAAACAAAACAATTCTTTCCTAATCCTAAACCAAAAAAACAATGCAATTCTTAGCTTCCATTGCATCCAAATCGTATGCCCTCTAAGTCGTATGCACTCTAAATCTATCTCCTTCTGCCCAAATTGTGTGCACTCTAAATCGATCTCCTCCCTCCAAATCGTCTTCCTGATATATCTCGTTTCCGTTCTATGCGATCTGCAATGCAAAATGAGCAAATAGAGGCCGTGATCCTATGTTTTAGTTTTACTTTTAAGTTTTACATATTGCAAGCGCGATTTGTAACTCATCAAAAATGCAAGTGCAATATAGTCTAAACAACTTTTGCTTCGGTTCTAGGCAAGGGTTTTCCTAGACCAAACCATCCATAACGCATATACGTTGTGGATCTCTTTTTCGGACTTCCGTTTTTTATTTTTATAATGGCACTAAAAAGTGGAACCATCTTCGTGCACACGCCCATAGCCAAAATTCATTTAATAAGTTTCAATTAAGCAAATATCATTTTTTTCATATCAATTTTGTTTATTAAATAATATTTGTCTTATATTTATATTAGTTAATTTAATGTTTATCTTATATCCTAAATGGATAACTATCACGATTTGGTAGTCAGTTTAATGTTTAGTCTTTGTTTAATAGACATCCATATCCACACAGTTAAGTGGATTAGTGGGTCTATATGCATTCACCTGCCACTTTACTNATAACTATCACGATTTGGTAGTCAGTTTAATGTTTAGTCTTTGTTTAATAGACATCCATATCCACACAGTTAAGTGGATTAGTGGGTCTATATGCATTCCCCTGCCACTTTACTTGTGGCTTTGATAGTTGTAAATTTTCTAGTATTTCTATCTCCACTTTTGATCCAGGACAGAGGCAAATCTCTAGATATTATTATTCGTTTCTAGAAACAAATAATTATATTAATAAGATTAATATGTTTTAGATATTATTTGTCGTTCCTATAATAAAACTAGCAACAAATAATCATATTAATAAGATTAATATGTTTGGAATACGTAGAGAGGAATATATTACCACTGAAGTTAATTTAATAGTTGTATCATGATTGGAGTTAACCTAATAGTTAATCTAATAGTTATCTAATATAATTGCGATTAGAGTTAAAGTTAGCTACAATTGTAGAATCATTGAATTTAAACTAATAATTGTATCTAATAGTTAATTTAAAAGTTAATATATCAATCATTGCACTTCAATTAAAATTTGTGATTGGAGTTGAAGTTAAGTTAAAGTTGTATCATCATTGGACTTAACCTAATAGTTATAATATTTTTTCCTAAATAATGTGTCAATTACTTGTATCTAATAGTTAATTTAACATAAAAACCACTTAAGTTGTGGTTCTTAAGCTCATAGTTGAAGTTAAGCTCACAGTTGTATCATCATGTTGAAGTTAAGCTAAAAGTTAATATAAATCTATTGTAGTTAATAAAAGAGCTTCGAGTTATCCTGACTTCTAGCTTCCAAATGGAGTTGGAGTAAGCCTTATGCACATTAACCGGACTCCCAATTGGTAGGTGGAGTTCAAGTGTCACATCAGTTCCACATTACCATGCCACTAAGTGTAGTTATCACATGAGTTAAGAGGAATTTATTAGGAGTTCAGAGGATTTTATTAGGAATTATACTATCACATGAACTGCACTTTACTTCAACTCCCAACTGTAAAATGCAGTTTGACTAATTAACTTGACTTCGAGGTGCTAGATGGAGTTCAACTGTCACATGGACTACACATTACCATACCATTAAGTTCACTTATCACATGAGCTATTTTTTATTTTTTATAATTGTTTATAAGGAGTTCGAACGATTAATAGTTAATTTTATAGTTAATAAAAATCTATTAGGGTTAATAAAAGAGCTCTGAGTTATCTTGACTAAGACTTATGCACATTAACTAAACTCCCAATTGGTAGGTGGAGTTCGAGTGTCACATGAGTTGCACAATACCATGCTACTAAGTGTAGTTATCACATGAGTTCAGAGGAATTTATTAGGAGTTCGACTCTTACATGACTGCACATTAGCTAGATTCCTAGATGCCAAATGCAGTAGGACTAAGCCGTAAGTAATTAGAGTTTAAGTTAAGCTAATACTTGTAGAACCATTGGACTTAAGATAATAGTTGTATCTAATAGTTAAGCTAATATAAATCTATTGTAGTTAATAAAAGAGCTATGAGTTATCGTGACTTCTAGCTTCCAAATGGAGTTCGAGTAAGCCTTATGCACATTAAGTGGAATCCCAATTGGTAGGTGGAGTTTGAGTGTCACATGAGTTGCACAATACCATGCCTCTAAGTGCAGTTATCACACTAGTTCAGAGGAATTTATTAAGAGTTTGAACTATTTTATTTGGAGTTTGACTCTTACATGACTGCACATTAGCTAGACTCCTAGATGCCAAATGCACTTGGACTAAACCATAAGTAATTAGAGTTGTAGTTAAGCCAATAGTTGTAGAATCATTGGAGTTAACATAATAGTTGCATATAATAGTTAAGCTAATAGTTATCCAATATAACTTTGATTAGAGTTTAAGTTAAGCTAATAGTTCTAGGCACATTTGTGTTAAGCTAATAGTTATATCCAATAATCGACGGAGTTANATTTAAATGATTAATTATTAATTTTGGACGTCACTCATATAATCAATCTAGACAATACACTTGTCTCATTCTCATTTAATCTTGGACAACTACCATAGAATTAATCTGGATAGTACACTTGTATCATTCTCGTCGGTAGATGAAAAGGCATAGATGGTATTCCACCCCATAATTCTAACATATATATGCCTATCAGCGTAAAAATTCCCACAAGGAGCTGTATAGCTTCTTCTATAGCTTTGGTTATTTCTAATCTGTGAGTCCTTAGTAAAACACTTATGAGTTGAAACTTCACGTTTTAATTTCTAATCCCTATGTTCATAACAAATAGAAAAATTAGTCGCATGTATGTTTTTTATTTTTATTTTTATTTATTAGAGGAATCAATTGAAAATCTTGTGACCTTTTTTACAACAAGTGACTCAATATGAAATGAGGTTAATGAGCCACATTAGTTCGAGCTTCTAGCAACATGTTAATAATAAAAAATAATATTAATGTGTTAAGTATATATCACCCAAAATAAAAATATTTATATTGTTCTTATATGTAACAATTTCAACTATATTTAATGATCTTTTCTTACCTTTTTTTTTTAAGAAATTCTTAAAATTTTAATTAATAATGTTTAAATTCCCAAAAATATAGGTTCAAAACAATATATTATTAAATGTCATTAATATAAATAAAGTATTCACAATATTTTATTATTTACTACCAATTGTGTTAAAAATCTGTAATAATAATCTGTTAGGTTGTTGTTAGAGGGTAAGGGTGAAAAGGGAAAACTAAATTCAAATTGATGTTTTTGGGTATGCAAAAAGTGCATAGAGTGGAATTTTTCCATGTGAGACAGTTGGCTTTGTATCATGATTTGAAAGTAAGTTCTTGCAAAAAGTTGAATTTGCTAAGTAGTTAATAAACCCATTGTGTCATCTTTAGATGCAATCCCAATTGCTCACAAACTTATTGTGAGTTTGTTAGATTGGATGTTTTTGTTCATTCACTATGAACAAAATGATCCAATCAAACAAACTCATTACAATTTGCTTTCCTAATTAAACATAGCTTAATTTTTAAAACACTAAATTAAAGTCAAATATGTTAAATTTTAATATATGTTTAGGCAATCCTTATACGATGTCCTTAGAATGAAGGGAACTAATTGATAGGTTTTGCTAGGAAATGCATTACACAAAACATTATGTACATATGTCAATGTCAACAATTGAAGGAGTCAATGCCATTGGTCTTACAAGTCACTAATGTCATGAGTTTACATTTATGATATAATTGGGCTTAATCATGTGATTATAATCAATAATGGAGAAATGCATGTAGCAACATAACATAGAGATCTATGTGCATCACACATTTGTGATGCATTTTGGCCTAATTAAAAACCATAAAAACTTTAATATTAATAAATAATAATGAGGGAAGGGACATATAGTCTCTAATTAATAAAATAAGTTTTCATAAAATAATACCATAAGGTTTATGCTTTAAGACTAGCTATAAAATATGACAAGAAAGCAAGGAACATGTTATGACAAGAATATTGTGACACCGTAAAATGTTCAAAAATGGCATGAACAATTCAACATTGCAAAATCCTAAGCTTAAAAAAATGCTATGAACAAACTAGTTCTTTTTAATGTTTCATTGAAATTGTAAAACAATTTTTTTATCTCACTTTTTTGTTTCAATGTTGATTTGAAAATTGCAGTGAAGACTCATGTTGAAATTTGTTTCAAGGTTTATATCAAAATTTCCTTAACTATTTTTAGGATTGTTATCACGCTTAATTCTCTCTAATTTCATATCCAAGTTTTGATGCAAATTTATCTTACAACTTATCTTAAGAGTCAAATTAAAATATGTTCAAAGATGCTCAATATTACTCTTAGAGTTATTCAATGTTTTGATGTTCATGTCACAAATTTATTGTAGATTCATCTATGAAATTAATACAAGATCCATCTCATATTATGTCTCGAGATGTTAGTGATTTGTTTTAGAATTGTTTGCCTCAATGTCCATTTCAACGTTGTGTTATAAATTCACTTTAGACAATATTTCAAGAATCATCTCAAAAACCATTTGAACATTCTTAGGATTGGTGTCAAGTTTCATTGTCTTAGCATTCATCTCAGAATTGTGTTCCATATTTTTCTTAGAATTTGTTTTAAGAGTCATTTTAAAATTCAATTAAAAATGTTCAAGTTTGGTCCTAGGATTAATTGTCCTAGAGTTCATCTCATAATTCTCATGTATATTAATCTCATAATTATTTTCAAGTTCCATCTAAGAAATGATTTCAAGTTGCAAATGGTCACATGCATAGATGGTGGCTATATTCTAGGCTCGATCATAGCTAGATATAAGCTCAATATCTAGCAATTATTTCTTCCACTACATTGCTGGTGTTTTTTTTCCAGTGTAGCATTGGAGAGAGTTCAAGATGCATGTCCTCAAAGTTCTCCAACAAGTGAATTGCAACTTACAGAAAAAGAAAATGAAGTATTTATTAAATAAATGGTCTAATTTATTAGAATTGTTACCATGTAATAGTGACAAAACTCTCTCCCACTCATTTCATTGCCATAAGAGTGTATGCTTGTGAGTTTTTGAAAAAACAGCTTAAAAAAGTACAAAAATAATTCATATTTGTAAATCAATGCCTTCATAGTTGGTGGACTACATATCAAGATTGGTCATGCAATTCTATGTATTTGGCGCTACAATAGTTGAACAAATTGATTGTATTTTTTCCCAATTTCATTTGGAAACAAAAATTCTACTCATGTTGCTGAATTCATGAAGAAGAAATAATATCAACAACCTCAAATGACCAATATTCATATTCATGAACAAAATCTTCCAACTAAAGCTTTTTCTAACACAACTCATGCAAAATATTTTTTATTTTTTTGGTCAAACCCACCCCATATCAAGATCCTACTCGACTTGAAATGTTTCTTGAACCAATGCATAGCACGATATTGTTACTATATAATATAGTAATACATTTTTTTTACCACCATTTTATGAATTTTGAAAATAATTTATAACGATTTTTTAATTGTAAAACATAAAGACATTTTTCTGTTAGAGAATGTTAAATTTTATGGATTTTGAAAATGACTTATACTGATTTATTATTATTTTTTAATAGTTAAAGTTAATTACATTTTTCTTTTAAAGAATGGTACTTAGTGCAGGTGATTTAAGCTTAGTATGCCTAGCAAAAAAATCTTGAAAAATATATGATAACAATGACATCAATCAATAAAAATAGTTCTAAAACTAATATTTAGGTTTTTGTAACTCAAAACTTTATACACAACATATGATAATAGTGACATCAATTAATTAAGACAACTTTTTAAAACTAATAGGCTAAAAATTTATACTGGAATAAGAAAAAATAAAATATTTGAATTATTTGAATTTAAGGAAATGTAAATTATTATCTAGTGAAATAGTTAATACAATTGTAAAGATAAAATATTGTCGAACGTATTTATGAATGTCATGTAAAATCTTAGGCGTTTAAGAATACGTTATAATTACCATATAACTTATTATATAGTTCAAATGTTTTGTATTACTTTTTCTATTCAAAATAATTATTTATAGACCTTTAAACTTTTATGTTATTTTCTTAAAAGGAAAATAACCACAAATTCATTAATAAAGTTTACATATTAAGTTGAATAAAAAACATAATAACTTATTCTAATAGAATGATTATGAACTTATTCATCACTATTAGCCATTATTTGGATCACACAAAATTTTAACTTAGGTCATTCTTATGGCTTAATGATAAAGTGAGAAAAATCACTATGGACAAATTGAAGGCAAGTTTGAATCTCGTGTTAAAGATGGTAGGAAGTTTTCTTTGAACCCTAAAGCTAAGGTTTCCTCCCTAAAGCATGCTCACATCCCTCAGACCCATCCCTTGTCACTCAAAACCTCATAATGGCATCCATATTCCTGGCCAAAGGATAAATAATTCCAAGGATGTTGTTTCCAATGGTTTGGAGACTCTTTTGTCTCTAATGTTCCCTAGAAACTTCAAATAATACCTAAGGCCAAGTTTCCTCCCTTGACCATGGCCAAGGTCCCAGGACCCATCCTTGGTGCTCCAAATGCCTTAATGGCCTACAAATCCCCACTCAAAATACAAATAACCTCAAAAGGAGGTAAAATATTTTGGTTTGATTCCTTTTTGATGGACTTTCTTCCATATAAGCTCCATGATAGCCTAAGGCATGGGTTTCCTCTCGTAACCATTCTTAAGGTCTCAAAACCCAATGTTGTTACTCAAAACCTCTTCATGGCACCCATATCCCCAATAAAAGGCCAAAGATCTCTTTAAAAGGTATTATGTGTTAGATCATAGCCTCATTCATGATCCTTGATCTTTAGAATCTTCCTTTTGTGACTAATTCCTAGGTTTCCTCCCGTGACCATGGCCATGTTTCTGACACCCATTCCCACTACTCAAAACCTCTAAGTGGTAAACATATCATAATTCAATGGGTGATTTAATTCTAACGGGTGAGAAAAATCACGATGGACACATCGAATCTATTGTTTCGATCTCACGCATGAGATGGTAAGAAGTTTCCTTTAAGTCCTAAAGATGAAGTATCCTCCCTAAAGTATGTTCAAGACCTTGATACCTATTTGTTGTGCTCAGAACATCCTAATGGCATCAAATCCCTGCCCAAAGAAAAAATATTTATAAGGGAGGTTATATCTTGTGGTTTGGAGGATCCTTCATCTCTCATGTGACCTAGAAACATCATATAGGGAAAAAAGCTTGCGTTTGCTCACTTGACTATGGTCAAGGTACCATTACCCCTCCTTTGTCCTCATAACATATTCCCACTCGAAAGAAAAACAACCCTAAGGGAAGTATTACCTTGTGTCTTGAGGCCCTTTTCATGGAAAACCTTTTCCCTCTAAGATCCATATGATCTAAGGCTTAGGATTCCTCTTGTAACCATTTTCAAGGGCTCTAGACCCATCCTTATTATCCATAACCTCTTCATGGCACTCATATCCCCACTCAAAGGCCAAAGGTATCTAAAATCTCCAAAAGGTTTAACTATTCTTTAACATCCTAGACTATAACTCTTCTTGAGTGTCCAATAGTCTCCACGACTTTGACCATGTCTCTTCTCAAGTGTATTCTCTCCACAAGGTATCACATCCCCGGGATTCTTGAGCGATGTATAATGACTAAATAGTTTGGGGAATTTTAACTGCTACTGCCTATGAATATACATAAATACTCCCTCTTCAACTAGAAGAGTCTTTTTATACTATACCAAGCGGCTTAGTAAATATGATGTCAATTCTATTCATTTGTGGATATGTAAAGGATTGACATAGTTCCTTTATGCACCATGCCTCGGAGGAACTTTGTAAATTTTTACTTATTTACAATATTCTCTATCTGAAGAACATATTTGATGTGATTTTTCTTGATCATTGTACTAGTCAATGTCCATATATCCATGAAACTTACTTTCACTGAATGTGACATGTCTGAATCCACATACTCTTGTACCAAGTAGGTAACATAACACATGCTTTATTGTACATGTCTATGTACTTATTTTAAGGCATATAACTAATCCTGGGACCTGTATAGATATATCTATCATATATGAGATCCTACAAATCTAAAAAAGAATTAGATTTTTCTTTATGTGTGTGGTCATGGATTTACAATCCATTGTTCTTCAATCCTTTCAAGAACTCTACTGAACATTTTTCCTCAACAAAAGAAAAAACCTTATCCAATGACTGTTACACCTCTAAACTTAAGAATCATCCAATATCCTTACACATAGATTCCTTCTAAATACGAGTATCATACATGCTTTTTACATAGCAGGAGGTTAATTTAACCAGTTTCACTGGTTTTTTTTAGGAGCTAGCAAATCTAACTTCTCCCTATAAACATTTAGGATGTGAGAATCATAAATTTGATTCCTCCCTCATGGAAACTCATACTCTATATATATGAATATAATTAATATAAATACATTACATTCAAGGATCTTTACATTTCTCATAATGGAATTAGGGCTTCTATTATGTCTTCTTCCTAAGAAAAATATGTACCTCTCGATCTGCTCTTTTTCAGGATTAAGCATCAGAATGACTCCATATTCATGTCATTCTTTAATTATAGGTTAGGGCATATGATTTTTTCCTACAAAACAAAATATTCTAATGGTTAGAATCATCTCATACTCATGAATTTGATTCACATGAATATATACTAATAATAATTTACACAGTTATGTACAAATATTAATCAACTGCCTTAACATAACTCATACTAATCTCATGCATTGATTTTGTTGGTTATCATGGGCAGACCCGGGTTTACTATAATCAACCAACAACACCCCTAGCTCACTGGCCCTTTCGGCAATAGACTGCGAAGCGGCCTGAAGTCTCACCCGAAGTGATTCTAATGGGTTGGCCAAGGACTCAAGTGTCTTGGACCAGGTTCTGTGGCGTCTTTTCTTACGACTCGTTGCTCTCTAGCTGCGAGGTCTCTTTCTCTGCGCATCGCGTGACTCCTCTGCTCACGTTGCACGATCTCCTCATCTTGCAGCTCTTCCAGCCGCGAGATGTGCCTTCTACTATCATGCAGTCCCTTTCCACGTCGTGCACTTTCACTGACTCATGATGACTCCAGCCTTATCGCATCGCCGTTCACCAGGCGACATGTAAATTCCTCCCAATGCTAAGCCCTTAACCTACGGTATTGCGCACCACAGCTCCTTTGTCGGTGCGGTATCACCTTCTTGCGATAACCTACTCCTGCGGCTCAACGCATTTAGCGTTGGTCGTGCCGACTTGTAAGGCTCAACATACCAGGCTGTTCAATACTGCGACTAGTGACTGTTCAAGCAAAGCATAAATGAACCCACATACAACATGCCAAAGACTTCAACTTATGTTTATCCTCCTATATTGCTGTAAACTGATTAACACATTCATTCATTAAACTGTAAACAAAGTTCATGAAATAACTGATAAATGCACAAGTAACATAACACATAATCCAATCACATAACACACTATTTTAACGTGGTTCACCTCCAGGATGGAATTTACGTCCACAGAACTGTGTTTTCATTATAGCTCAGGGGAAGGTAAAACACAGTTCTGCTGCACCGCATATGCAGCTCAAGATCTTCTCTCTTAGATCTTCTTTCTATCTCTATATTGTCTCTCTTACAATATACTCTTCCCTCTCTGTCAATCCCTGCGGATTGTTACAATACAAAATAACAGTAAGCTAACAGACTACTGATGATCTGACTAGCTGGATGGCCTAAAATGCCCAAAATGCCAACCAATCCTTTTACAATACAAAATATATCCCTTTATAGGTAGCCCAAAGGTCTTGCCATTGCAACACTGTGGGCCTGTCCCAACAGTAACCCAAAACCCTAACTAGTGACAGTCGGCCATATCTGTACTTGAGGTAACCGCTTTCCATCACACCACAGCTCTCTGCAGTCTTCCATGCTTCCTGACGCTGATCATGGGTACTATGCACCGCTTTGCTTTTCTGTCCTTCATCTTCAATGCTTCAGCCTCGTTGCTCCTTTTCCTTTATGAGGGTTGCTGAGCCCTCCTGTCTCCGCCGCTGCCTTCAATGCAGTGGGTGAGCTCTCTCTTCTCGGCCGCTCAGGTACCGTCATATTCCTTGACTTTTCTATCTTAAAATTCATGGTTTCCGGCTCTGCTCTGTTAGCTGGAAACGTGCTACGACGTCGTAGCTCTATCTTATCTTCTCTCCGCCAAAAATTATCTATCCGCTAAACTAGCAGCTTCTTCTGTAGCTGCGGGACCCTGCTCCAACAAATTTTCAGCTTTATATTAGTCTTATAATATTCCCATATCAGTGCTTTTGAATATTAATGCAACCCCATATTCATATAAAAGTTCCAACCTTGTATTCATCAATGTTTATGCAGTCTTGTGTTCATAACTCATGAACAATCATGCAACACTATATCTTATATCTCATGAAACAAATTATGAAGCCTTATATCAATCACATATAAGTTTATATTAGT
Organism: Pseudotsuga menziesii; assembly: GCA_001517045.1. Classification (NCBI taxonomy): domain Eukaryota; kingdom Viridiplantae; phylum Streptophyta; class Pinopsida; order Pinales; family Pinaceae; genus Pseudotsuga; species Pseudotsuga menziesii. Next base: position 31,237 of record LPNX010686733.1, on the reverse strand, counting down.
CCTATAAAAATTTATATCAATCCTATATATGTCTATATCAGTCTTATATCAATACTATATAATGTCTCATAATATGGACTCATGAAATCGACAATATGCTAATATAAGACAAACAATAATGTATATGCTCAACACAATTCCAAAGTCCAGGAATATATGTCTCTATATGATAGTCATGAAACATATTCCAAAACCTTTAAATCTTATTTATAATAGCATATAACAATCAAAATATAAAATACTTATCTTTTATTGATTTGTGTGGGATCCCTCTTGATCTCTGCACCCTTGTGGAGAAAACCAGAGTGCTTCTTTAATCACTTGAATGGAAGAGCTTCTTTGTAGTGAAATAATTTCTCCCTTTCTTCATTCTTGCCATGAGGACAAGATTATCCTCTTTAGTGTACATAACCTTTTTTTGGATGTGCCCCTCTTCTTGTTAGAATTTTATCATTCAAGCTAGCATTATGATCTTAGGATCTTTAATTGAGAGACTAACATGCACAGCAATAAACAAAAGAGACAAGAGACACAAAGAATTTTCCTTGGGGAAACCATAAAGGAGAAAACCCTGCAACTTCCTCAAAGATAAAATGAGCACCAATGGCAGCAGTAAAACCCGAAAACATAAAGATGATCTCCATAGCTTCTCTCTCTCTCTCTCACTTGAGAGAGATACTTCTCTCTCACTCATGCGCCCCAATGAGTGAGTGTGTGTGTGATAAATAGAGAGGCTCACTCTCTATTTATATTCTTTTGTTCACTTAATGTCCACTTTAACATGTCGGCCCCACTTAACAATTACTTACTAGATCTGACATCTCTAGGAGAGTCTAATAAACCTAGTGCCCCACAACTTGTGGGGACTTTGCCCTCCGTTCAACAAGGAGGGTTAACCTTGACAAAAATGTGGGGACTATTTCCCTGACTTACAATCGAGGGTTAACCTCAATGACTTTACATGACTTGTTACATTAATGAATGTCCCGATCGGAACATCTAGGCATGACATGACTTAATTACATTATATATACTTCCCGAAATAAACATCAGGGTAGAATACATAAGATATACAAGTGAATACATTCCAAAGTTACAAATACATCAACACTCCCTCTTAACTAGGAAGGTATTCTCTCAACATAATTTATCAGCAGAAGTCTTCTTCTTTGTATCATCTGGATCATCATCAAGTCATCTTCGTCTTCAAGTCATCTTCATATTCAAGTCATCTTCATTGTCAAGTCATCTTCATCGTCAAGTCATCTTCATTGTCAAGTCATTTTCATTAAGTCTGGATCATCACTGGATCATCACTTGATATAGATCATCACTGCTGGATCATCATCAAGTCTGGATCATCACTTGATCTGCATCGTCACTACTGGATCATCATCAAGCCTGGATCATCACTTGATCTAGATCATCACTACTGGATCATCATCAAGTTTGGATCATCACTTGATCTGCATTGTCACTGCTGGATCATCATCAAGTTTGGATCATCACTTGATCTAGATCGTCACTGCTAGATCATCATCAAGTCTAGATCATCACTTAATCCAAATTGTCACTGCTCCATCATTATCAACTCTAGATCATCACTTGGTCTAGATCATCATCAAAGCTAAATCATCACTGAATCATCATCATCATTATTGCTTCTGCTATCTGAATCAAATGGTGCTATCTCTTCATTCTTCTCGTCATAGGAAGTTATACAGATCCAGCCCTTTTTCATGCTGGTTGTAGGCCTACCCTTCATGTAGGTCTTCAGTGATTATATCTGACCCTAAGTCAGAATGGCCCGCCCAACTCTTACATCTGACCTCATCTTATAAAAAAGACATGCCCATCACTCACATCTGACCTCATCTTGTCAGAAAGGCCCAACACTCACATCTGACAATGTGTAAACACATCGCGCCAGAATGGCTTAGCACTTATATCCAACCTCATCTTGTTGGAAAGGCTCTGCACTTACATCCAACCTCGTCTTGTCAGAAAGGCACAACACTCACATCTGACCATGTGTAAACACATCACGCCAGAATGGATCAACACTTACTTCCAACCTCATCTTGTCAAAAAGGCTCTGCACTTACATTTGACCATGTGTAAACACATCACATCGAAAGGGCTCTCGATCCCAGGCTGAGGATTCCTTGTAACTGACCAGGTGCCTCCATTCTCCTAGAGAATGGCATTAGCCCTTATATCTAATCAAGTGGGAACACATCCCTCAATCACATTAGAATGACCATGCACTCATATCTGATCATGTAAGACTACATCCCACAGTCATATCAAAATGGCCCTCAGTCCCAGACTGAGTATTCTTGGTAACTAACCAGGTGCCTCCATTCCAAGAATGGCATTAATCACTTATATCTGATCATGTAGGAACCAATCCTACAGTCACATCAAAATGGATCGGCACTCACATCTGACATGGAAGGAACCAAATCCTCTCACCATGACAGAATGGCTCAGCCCTTACATTTGACCATTGAAGGAAACTATTCCTCTCACCATGTCAGAATGGCTCTAGGTCTCATTATTTCCCCTAGGAAGGAAGCTCGATCTAGAGAACACCAAGCTTCTCCCTAAAGTACTCAAACTTCACTTTGGCCATTTCTAGCATAGAAGCACATCAGGGCTAATTACGTCCAAGGATAACCTACGAACTTCACTAAGACCGATTACATCCAAGGACAACCTATAGGACTGTTTACATCTGAGCAACCTATGAGCTTCGCCAGGATTTATGCTCAGATAACCTATCTCAGCGACTATTCTAAAACTCCCTCTTTCAAGATATCTCGATCTGGATCACTGCTCCTCTTTGCATCATACAAAAATGCAAGTCAGATCAACCAAATCAAATAGTAGTTTTCAAAAGAAACATACTACCTCCCAAATAGCAAGTGGCAACATCTTTTGCCTCAGTTGTACTCAGTGCCATGTAGGACTCCATCCTGCCAAACCAAGAGATCACACTTGATCACATACTCAATTGTACCCTTCAGGTACCTCACTGCATGCTTTGCAACCATCAGGTGAGCATGTCTCAATGTGTTCACAACAAAGCAAATATCTAGTCTTGTAAATTCGTCAGGTACATCAAGGAACAAATCATCTGATGATACATCATGGCATCAACTGATTCCAATGAAGCAACACTCAATAGCTTCAGGTTCGATGCCATAGGTGTGGTCATGGCCTCGCAATCCATCATCCTGAACCTCTTCAGGATCTCTACTGCATACTTCCCTTGTCCACAACTTCATGCCTAGAACGTAGTGCATCATCCTCAAGTCCTTTATCTTGAACTCCACAACAAGTCTTTTTCTTGCAAATTTAATGAGTTCCTCTTTTCTATCAGGAACAATTCATCGACATATAACAGGAGCATCACTAGTCTTCTGCCTTCAACCTTGAAGCAAAGGTTGGAATATTCTTTACTCTTAGTAAAGCCTAGAGTCATCAATAATATGTCCATCCTATCATACCATGTCGAACCTCAGGATCTTCTGCAGTCACTCCCTCTGAAATGGAGCATCATTCTTCCTCTGTCTTTCGTACTCTATGCACCAAAACATTCTGTACCAGAGTGACAAGTAACTTCCTCTACTACTAATATTCTATGTATCCATCTAGGATCATTGGATACCAAGATCCTCTATCTTGAACTTTTTCAAAAGTTCTTCTCACACCCATTTGTGAGCTTGTCATCCTCTATAGAATTTCATCTTCAACCTTGTATCAAAGGTTCAGGTCTTCATCAAGCTCCTCATGTATGTGTTATCCCATGGGTGTCTTCTGAGCTCGTACAAGGCCTTCTTGCATTTGCACACATGATTCTTCCTGTCATGTGTATTTCTAGTTCTTGCAAATGTCTCTTCGTAGTCTATGCCTCATGCTAGAAATCTTTGCTTGTATCCCACGATGTTTCCATCTATGGCATGATGGAACTACAAACTTCCCTTCACATATCAATATTACATCCTAGACATCATTCTTCTTGAAGTGGTCTTCTCTTTCTTCTTGGTTACTTCTTCATGGATGGAAGGTTCTGCATCAATGATATCGCTGCATTCATCATATTATTCTTCATCTTGAACTGTCGTTACTTATTCTTTGGAACAAGTCTCATCCTTCTTTTGCTTGTAGGTGATTTTACATGATCTTTCCTACAAGTCAAATGCATTTGTATGGTTAGAAACATTTCATAAGGCATATTCAAAATGGCAAATTCTTATGCATAAATATATGATCATGGTGACTATTTTAGCCAATACAACATTCATCCATATCTCATGAAAACTTTTCTAGATGCCTTCCATCTGCACTAGGACAACATTGATATTATGCACTAATCCAATATGTCAGCAAAGATGTTTCATTCTAGATAAGTAACAATGGAGAGTTGTATAGCACCATGAGCTACTTACCCATCACATGCATATTAGTAGTATACTGTCATTAATGAAGAAATTCTATCATGCATAATACATCAACTGAATATAAACAAATGCATAACAAACAACAATATCATGAAATGACAATTGAATGCTTATCTTACTTTGTTTCGTGGGTAGACTCCTTCTTGATCCTTTCGCTTCATCATCTTCTTCATTCATGACTTCATCATTTATTATCCAAATGCTCAAGATGGATAAGAGGTTCTTCAAGACTTGAGTTCTTCATATTCCTCATCGCTTGAGGGATCTTCTTTGGATTGTGAGAGCTTGATCTTCAGTTGCTCCCATCTGCTTTTCTCTTATTATGAGTCCAAAAGATACTTGCATGTACAAAGAAAACTATACTACATGGAGGGACAATTGGAAAAATAGAGATACAACATAAGTGAGATATACATATGCATGGCGTACGTGAAGAGGTGTGTAACCAATGGGTGAAAGAATTGACACCGGACTAAAAGGAAGGGCATATGCATGAGTGAGCAAGGTCACTCGGTGGACAGCTCTATCAAGCATATGTTCCTACGTAGAAAAACATAAAGATACAATTAGATAATTTCAAATAATTAAAAAATTACATGTTGAATCATTAAAAGCATAATTAAAATCATACATGTACTTATAAATCTTCAGCTATCTGTGACAGACCTGTTTCATATGCTACATACTCATCCCTCCCACCCTGCATAAAATATATTGTATCAATATTAAAATGTATTAAATGTGACAATCCCTACTATAAATATGTAAATCATGATGATAAATCAAAAAGTAATGTTCTTACAAGTAATGGTGAAGCACCAAAATGATATGTAGCATTGACCGTTGCATCCATATCATGAGCGTCAATCGACGGAGTATGGGATTCTGGGGTCTCATTAGACACCAACTGTAAACGTTTTCACGTAAATTGTCAGATACTTAAAATATAAATAATTTATGAAACAATTGAACACTGTGATATAAAAAATAATAAACTATGTGAAGAACGAGTTTGACATACATATTGGAGTAACCCATCACCGCGAAAATTCGAAGAAGTCCCATAGCATATGCTTCAACAAGTGGTGCATGGATGCGGCATGACGTGATGCTATGAACCCTCTGTATATCCACTGTGATCTCTAGATATGGTAGGGTGGGGAGACCTAATTGGATTCTCTATGGGTGATGTTCCAACCCAAGACTTGTCAACCCTAGATGTTTCATCCCTAGATGTGCCATCCCCAGATGTGCCAGCCCCAGATGTTCCAACCCCTTGGCCTACATTGCCCTCGACAACAATCCCATGTCAAAGAAATGTATCTGCCAAATCAAATAATGCCTCATGTGTGTCATCAATCGCACGACCTACAGGAGGATACAAATGAGGGGGGTTTGGTGTGCACGGAGGTCATCGCACATGGTTTGGATCAGTCCTCGCCCATTGCCTATCTTGGGGAATCCCATGTCCTACCCCCTAAAACTCTAAAATATCAAAGTAATTTACATGTTTACCCAATATAAATTATGCATACAATTTCCTGACGAAATAGAATGGGTTGTCTCTATTCCCATGAGCATCTTAATCAAAGACCATGTACCAACGATCCATCCAATTGGATTTAATATTTGGTTCTATGCACTGGTCTATAGAAACGTGTGGTCGACGGGTAGAAGGAACCAATCTAGTGCTAGGGTCCACGAATAGTGAAAAAAGATGATCTTTTGTTATCTTGAATTTTTTTTACGTCTTTGTAGCTCAGCCTAGTGGAATAGTATTTCCTCTGGGAATCCCTGCAGGAGCTAATGTTGTACAATGCTCCATGAGAATTGGAAATTGTATTTGTAATGTTATCTAGGGCCTCTCCCAATGATGGTCATATGTGGTTCCCCCCTTTAAAAAGTGAACTAAGGCGTCTCAATGCACCCAAACAAGAAATAATTTTAGAATTCCTATTGTGTTCCTCCTCCATTGGTTCGGTGTTTGGATTTGGGTTTGGGTTTGGGTTATTGGTAGTTTGGCTTTGACATTTTCTTCAAGACTTGTGTTGTCTGTTAATATAAAAAGACCAATTTTAAATTGAATTAATATTTCATTCTTTGTTTTAATTAAAAAATGATTAAATTAAAAGAAAAAATCAAAACAATTATTTCCTAATCCAAAACAAACAAAAAAACAAAACAATTCTTTCCTAATCCTAAACCAAAACAACAATGTAATTCTTAGCTTCCATTGCATCCAAATCGTATGCCCTCTAAGTCGTATGCAGTCTAAATCTATCTCCTTCCGTCCAAATTGTGTGCACTCTAAATCGATCTCCTCCCTCCAAATCGCATGCCCTCCAAATCGTCTTCCCGATATATCTCGTTTTCGTTGTGTGTGGTTTGCAATGCAAAATGAGCAAATAGAGGCCACGGCCTATGTTTTATTTTTACTTTTAAGTTTTACATATCACAAGCGCGATTCGTAACTCATAAAAAATGCAAGTGCGATATAGTCTAAACAACTTTTGCTTTGGTTCTAGGCAAGGGTTTTCCCGAACCAAACCATTCATAACGCATATGCGTTATCGATTTCGTTTTCGGACTTCCATTTTTTATTTTTATGATGGCACTAAAAAGTGGAACCATCTTCATGCACGTGCCCATAGCCAAAATTTATTTAATAAGTTTCAATTAAGCGAATATCATTTTTTTCATATCAATTTTGTTTATTAAATAATATTTGTCTTATATTTATATTAGTTAATTTAATGTTTATCTTATATCTTAAATGGATAACTATCACGATTTGGTAGTTAGTTTAATGTTTAGCCTTTGTTTAATAGACATCCATCTCCACACAATTAAGTGGCTTAGTGGGTCTATATGCGTTCACCTACCACTTTACTTGTGCCTTTGATAGTTGTAAATTTTCTAGTATTTCTATCTCGACTTTTGATCCAGGACAGAGGCAAATCTCCAGAGATCTTAGATTGCATTACTATGAGACAAGATTGATTTTATGGTTGCTGGTAGTTGATGGATGGATAAAAGGAAGCTCCTCTTAGACAACATGTTTAACTAAAAAAGGTGGGTGATAAGAGCTAGATAAAACATAAACAACATATAATTACAATTAACAATAAAAACAAATAACAAATTTTATTTGTTAATAACATTTAACTTGTAACCTATTGATATTTACATATCACAAGTTAACTCACTAATTTTTATTTATAATAAAAAAAACACCCACTTATTCAGCCCATGTAAATGGGTACTAAGCTAATCTCAATTATGGGCAGTAATACGTAAATATTTAACACCCCCATTGACTTTCAATGTTCCGTCACCTTAATCAAAATCCGTGCGTAAATTACATTTCAATTATTTCAGTCACATTCTGCAGGCAAACAAATTTAATGGACATCTCGATTTGAAATATGGCAGCCATATACCATGAATGCACATGAGTGGAGGGAGCAGATTGAGTAGTGTTTGCGTGTAATTGGCCTATTTTGCCCAAAGAATCTGTGTTGCAAGAGACTGTACCGCAGATATGGAAAAAGTAGCGACGAACAATGTATTCGTGGTGTGACCCAGCGATCAAGTCTCAAGTGACGTTATTTAAAGGCTTTTCGATCAAATGCTTCGATTGGTCGGTTATTTTATCAGGATTTGGGCGATGGGGACGAATCACGATGGGTGGGTGCCGGATGTAGATTGTGAATGACACCGCCTTGTCCAATCTTGAATATTATAACGGGGGGCGAAAGTTTGATTAAACCTTCCATCAATCTTCTTTAGATATTATTAGTCGTTTCTATAATAAAACTAACAATAAATAATCATATTAATAAGATTAATATGTTTGGAATACGCCGAGAGGAATATATCACCAGTAAAATTAATTTAATAGTTGTATCATGATTGGAGTTAACCTACTAGTTAATCTAATAGTTATCTAATATAATTGCGATTAGAGTTAAAGTTAGCTACAGGTGTAGAATCATTGAATTTAAAATAATAATTGTATCTAATAGTTAATTTAAAAGTTAATATATCAATCATTGCAGTTCAATTAAAATTTGTGATTGGAGTTGAAGTTAAGTTAAAGTTGTATCATCATTGGACTTAACCTAATAGTTATAATATTTTTTCCTAAATAATGTGTCAATTACTTGTATCTAATAGTTAATTTAACATAAAAACCAATTAAGTTGTGGTTGTTAAGCTCATAGTTGAAGTTAAGCTCATAGTTGTATCATCATGTTGGAGTTAAGCTAAAAGTTAATATAAATCTATTGTAGTTAATAAAAGAGCTTCGAGTTATCCTGACTTCTAACTTCCAAATGGAGTTGGACAAAGCCTTATGCACATTAACTGGACTCCCAATTGGTAGGTGGAGTTCAAGTGTCACATCAGTTGCACATTACCATGCCACTAAGTGTAGTTATCACATGAGTTAAGAGGAGTTTATTAGGAGTTTAGAGAATTTTATTATGAATTATACTATCACACAAATTGCACTTTACTTCAACTCCCAACTGTAAAATGCAGTTTGACTAATTAACTTGACTTTGAGCTACTAGATGGAGTTCAATTGTCACATGGACTACACATTACCATGCCATTAGGTTCACTCATCACATGAGCTATTTTTTAATTTTTATAATTGTTTATAAGAAGTTCGAACGATTAATAGTTAATTTAAAAGTTATTAAAAATCTATTGTGGTTAATAAAAGAGCTCTAAGTTATCTTGACTAAGCCTTATGCACATTAACTAAACTCCTAGTTGGTAGGTGGAGTTCGAGTGTCACAAGAGTTGCACAATACCATGCTACTAAGTGTTGTTATCACATGAGTTCAGAGGAATTTATTAGGAGTTCGAATTGTTTTATTAGGAGTTCGACTCTTACATGACTGCACATTAGCTAGACTCCTAGATGCCAAATGCAGTAGGAATAAGCCGTAAGTAATTAGAGTTGAAATTAAGCTAATAGTTGTAGAACCATCGGACTTAAGCCTAATAGTTGTATCTAATAGTTAAGCTAATAAAAATCTATTGTAGTTAATAAAAGAGTTATGAGTTATCGTGACTTCTAGCTTCCAAATGGAGTTCGAGTAAGCCTTATGCACATTAAGTGGAATCCCAATTGGTAGGTGGATTTCGAGTGTCACATGAGTTGCACAATACCATGCCTCTTAGTGCAGTTATCACACTAGTTCAGAGGAATTTACTAAGAGTTCGAACTATTTTATTTGGAGTTCGACTCTTACATGACTGCGCATTAGCTAGACTCCTAGATGCCAAATGCACTTGGCGTAAAAATTCCCATAAGGAACTGTATAGCTTGTTCTATAGCTTTGGTTATTTCTAATCCGTGAGTCCTTAGTAAAACACTTATGAGTTGAAACTTCACGTTTTAATTTATAATCCCTATGTTCATAACAAATAGAAAAGTTAGTCACATGTATGTTTTTTATTTTAATTTTTGTTTATTAGAGGAATCAATTGAGAATCTTGTGACCTTTTTTACAACAAGTGACTCAATATGAAGTGAGGTTAATGAGCCACATCAGTTCGAGCTTCTAGCAACATGTTAATAATAAAAAATAATATTAATGTGTTAAGTATATATCACCCAAAATAAAAATATTTATATTGTTTTTATATCTAACAATTTCAACTATATTTAATGATCTTTTCTTAATTTTTTTTAAAGAAATTCTTAAAATTTTAATTAATAATGTTTAAATTCCCAAAAATATAGGTTCAAAACAATATATTATTAAATGTCATTAATATAAAGAAAGTATTCACAATATTTTATTATTTACTACCAATTGTGTTAAAAATGTGCAATAATAAGTTGTTAGGTTGTTGTTAGAGGGTAAGGGTGAAAAGGGAAAACTAAATTCAAATTGATGTTTTTGGGTACGCAAAAAGTGCATAGAGTGGAATTTTTCCATGTTAGATAGTTGGCTTCGTATCATGATTTGAAAATAAGTTCTTCCAAAAAGTTGAATTTGCTAAGTAGTTAATAAACCCATTGTGTCATCTTTAGATGCAATCCCATTTGCTCACAAACTGATTGTGAGTTTGTTAGATTGGATGTTTTTGTTCATTAACTATGAACAAAATGATCCAATTAAACAAACTCATTACAATTTTCTTTCCTAATTAAACATAGGTTAATTTTTAAAACACTAAATTAAAGTCAAATATGTTAATTTTTAATAGATGTTTAGGCAATCCTTATATGATATCCTTAGAATGAAGGGAACTAACTGATAGGTTTTCTTAGGAAATGCATTACACAAAACAATATGTAGATATGTCAATGTCAACAATTGAAGGAGTCAATGCCATTGGTCTTACAAGTCACTGCTGTCATGAGTTTACATTTATGATATAATTGGGCTTAATCATGTGATCATAATCAATAATGGAGAAATGCATGTAGCAACATAACATAGAGATCTATGTGCATCACACATTTGCGATGCATTTTGGCCTAATTAAAAAACATAAAAACTTTAATATTAATAAATAATAATGAGGAAAGGGACACATAGTCTCTAATTAATAAAATAAGTTTTCATAAAATAATACCATAAGGTTTATGCTTTAAGACTAGCTGTAAAATATGACAAGAAAGCAAGGACACATGTTATGACAAGAATATTGTAACACCCTAAAACGTTCAAAAATGGCATGAACAATTCAACATTGCAAAATCCTAAGCTTAACAAAATGCTATGAACAAACTAGTTCTTTTTAATGCTTCATTGAAATTGTAAAACAATTTTTTTATCTCACCTTTTTGTTTCAATGTTGATTCGAAAATTGCAGTGAAGATTCATGTTGAAATTTGTTTCAAGGTTTATATCAAAATTTCGTTAATTGTTTTTGGGATTGTTATCACGATTAATTCTCTCTAATTTCATATCCAAGTTTTGATGCAAATTTATCTTACAACTTATCTTAAGAGTCAAATTAAAATATGTTCAAAGATGCTCAATATTACTCTTAGACTTATTCAATGTTTTGATGTTCATGTCACAAATTTATTATAGATTCATCTATGAAATTAATACAAGATCCATCTCATATTATGTCTCAATATGTTAGTGATTCGTTTTAGAATTGTTTGCCTCAATGTTCATTTCAACATTGTATTATAAATTCACTTTAGACAATATTTCAAGAATCATCTCAAAAACCATTTGAACATTCTGAGGATTGGTGTCAAGTTTCTTTGTCTTAGTATTCATCTCAGAATTGTGTTCCATATTTTTCTTAGAATTTGTTTTAATAGTCATTTTAAAATTCAATTAAAAATGTTCAAGTTTGGTCCTAGGATTAATTTTCCTAGAGTTCATCTCATAATTTGTTTCAAGTTCCATCTAAGAAATGATTTCAAATTGCAAAGGGTCACATGCATAGATGGTCGCTATATTCTAGGCTCGATCATAGCTAGATATAAGCTCAATATCTAGCAATTATTTCTTCCACTACATTGCTGGTGTGTTTTTTTTCCAATGTGTAGCATTGGAGAGAGTTCAAGATGCATGTCCTCAAAGTTTTCCAACAAGTGAATTGCAACTTATAGAAAAAGAAAATGAAGCATTGATTAAATAAATGGTCTAATTTATTAGAATTGTTACCATGTAATAGTGACAAAACTCTCCCCCACTTATTTCATTGCCATAAGAGTGTATGCTTGTGAGTTTTAAAAAAAACAACTTAAAAAGTACAACAATAATTCATATTTGTAAATCAATGCTTTGATAGTTGGTGGACTACATATCAAGATTAGTCATGCAATTCTATGCATTTGGCACTACAATAGTTGAACAAATTGATTGTATTTTGTCTTAATTCCATTTGGAAACAAAAATCTACTCATGTTACTGGATCCATGAAGAAGAAATAACATCAACAACCTCAGATGGCCAATATTCATGAACAAAGTCTTCCAACTAAGGCTTATTCTAACACAACTCATGCAAAAGATTTTTTTGTCAAACCCACCCCATATCAACATCCTACTCGAGTTGATATGTTTCTTGAACCAATGCATAGCACGATATTGTTACTATATTAATGTAGTAATACATTTTTTTGACTACCATTTTATGAATTTTGAAAATAATTTATAATGATTTTTTAATAGTAAAACATAAAGACATTTTTCTCTAACGATATGTTTCTTGAACCAATGCATAGCACGATATTGTTACTATATTAATGTAGTAATACATTTTTTTGACTACCATTTTATGAATTTTGAAAATAATTTATAATGATTTTTTAATAGTAAAACATAAAGACATTTTTCTGTTAGAGAATGTTACATTTTATGGATTTTGAAAATGACTTATATTGATTTTTATTATTTTTTAATAGTTAAACTTAATTACATTTTTCTTCTAAAGAATGGTACTTACTGCAGGTGATTTAAGCTTAGTTTGCTTCGCGAAAGAATCTTGAAAAACATATGATAACAATGACATCAATCAATAAAAATAATTTTAAAACTAATGTTTAGGGTTCCTAACTCAAAACTTTATACACAACATATGATAATAGTGAGATCAATTAATTATGATAACTTTCTAAAACTAATAGGCTAAAAATTTATACTGGAATAAGAAAAAAGAAAATATTTGAATTATTTTGAATTTAGGGAAATGTAAATTGATGATGATGATGGTGGTTAACGTCCCCTGAGACCAAACTTTGGTCTATCGGACCTAAAGAAGAGAATTAGTTAGTTTGCTTTAAAGTTATATTTCTATGCTCAAAGAGCCTGGAAAGAAGCGTCCCGAGCTTACTATAATTTTGACAGGCTAAAAGGCTAGGCATGTCGGTATTGCAACAAAGATTATGAAACTGGGATCTAATGTGGGTGTACGCATGGCACTCTAAGAGGAAGTGATTTTCATCTTCAATAGTTTGGTCATTCATTATTATCTAGTGAAATAGTTAATACAATTGTAAACATAAAATATTTTCGAACGTATTTATGAATGTCATGTAAAATCTTAGACATTTAAGAATACGTTATAATTACCATATAACTTATTATATAGTTCAAATGTTTTGTATTACTTCTTCTTTTCAAAACAATTATTTATAAACCTTTAAAATTTTATATTATTTTCTTAGAAGGAAAATAACTACAAATTCATTAATAAAGTTTACATATTAAATTGAATAAAAAAACATAAGAACTTATTCTAATAGAATGATTATGAACTTATTCATCACTACTAGCCATTATTTGGATCACACAAAATTTTAACTTAGGTCATTCTTATGGCTTAATGATAAAGTGAGAAAAATCACTATGGACACATTGAAGGCAATGTTTGAATCTCATGCTCAAGATGGTAGGAAGTTTTCTTCAAACCCTAAAGCTAAGGTCTCCTCCCTAAAGCATGCTCACATCCCTTAGACCCATCCCTTGTCACTCAAAACCTCATAATGGAATCCATATTCCTGGCCAAAGGATAAATAATTCCAAGGATGTTGTTTCCAATGGTTTGGAGACTCTTTTGTCTCTAATGTTCCCTAGAAAATTCATATAAGACCTAAGGCCAAGTTTCCTCCCTTGACCATGGCCAAGGTCCTAGGACCCATCCTTGGTGCTCCAAATGTCTTAATGGCCTACAGATCCCCACTCAAAATACAAATAACCTCAAAAGGAGGTAAAGTATTTTGGTTCAATTCCCTTTTCATGGAATTTCTTCCATATAAGCTCCATGATAGCCTAAGGCATGGGTTTCCTCTTGTAACCATTCTTAAGGTCTCAAAACCCAACGTTGTTACTCAAAACCTCTTCATGGCACCCATATCCCCAATCAAAGGCCGAATATCTCTTTAAAAGGTATTATGTGTTAGATCATAGCCTCATTCATGATCCTTGATCTTTAGAATCTTCCTTTTGTGACTAATTCCTAGGTTTCCTCCCCTGACCATGGCCATGTTTCTGACACCCATTCCCACTACTCAAAACCTCTAAGTGGCAAACATATCCTAATTCAAGGGGTGATTTAATTCTATTGGATGAGAAAAATCACGATGGACACATCAAATCTATTGTTTCGATCTCATGCATGAGATGGTAGGAAGTTTCCTTTAAGTCCTAAGGCTGGAGTATCCTCCCTAAAGTATGTTCAAGACCTTGACACCTATTTCTTGTGCTTAGAACATCCTAATGGCATAAAATCCCTGCCCAAAGAAAAAATATTTATAAGGGAGGTTATATCTTGTGGTTTGGAGGATCCTTCATCTCTCATGTGTCCTAGAAACATCATATAGGGAACAAATATTGGGTTTCCTCACTTGACTATGGTCAAGGTACCATTACCCCTCCTTGGTCCTCAAAACATATTCCCACTCGAAAGATAAATAACCCTAAGGGAGGTATTACCTTGTGTCTTGAGGCCATTTTCATGGAAAACCTTTTTCCCTCTAAGATCCATATGATCTAAGGCTTAGGATTCCTCTTGTAACCATTTTCAAGGGCTCTAAACCCATCCTTATTATCCATAACCTCTTCATGGCAGCCATATCCCCACTCAAAGGCCAAAGGTATCTAAACTCTCCAAAAGGTTTAACTATTCTTTAACATCCTATACTATAACTCTTCTTGAGTGTCCAATAGTCTCCATGACTTTGACCATGTCTCTTCTCAAGTGGATTTTCTCCACAAGGTATCACATCCCCAGGATTCTTGAGCGATGTATCATGACTAAATAGTTTGGGGAATTCTAACTGCTACTGCTTGTGAATATACATAAATACTCCCTCTTCAACTAGAAGAGTCTTTTTATACTATACCAAGCGGCTTAGTAAATATGATGTCAATTCTACTCATTTGTGGATATGTAAAGGATTGACATAGTTCCTTTCTGCACCATGCCTCGGAGGAACTTGGTAAATTTTAACTTATTTACAATATTCTCTATCTCAAGAACATCTTTGATGTGATTTTTCTTGATCATTGTACTAGTCAGAGTCCAGATATCCTTGAAACTTACTTCCACTGAATGTGACATGTCTGAATCCACATATTCTTGTACCAAGTAGGTAACAAAACACATGCTTTATTCTACATGCCTATGTACTTATTGTAAGGCATATAACTAATCCCGGGACCTGTATAGATATATCTATCATATATGAGATCTTACAAATCTAAACAAGAATCATATTTTTCTTTATGTGTGTGGTCATGGATTTATAATCCATTGTTCTTCAATCCTTTCAAGAACTCTACTGAACCTTTTCCCCCAACAAAAGAAAAAACCTTATCCAATGACTATTACACCTCTAAACTTAAGAATCATCCAAGATTCTTACACAGATTCCTTCTAAATACGAGTATCATACATGTTTTTTACATAGCAGGAGGTTAATTTAACCAGTTCCACTGGTTTTTTTTAGGAGCTAGCAAATCTAACTTCTCCCTATAAACATTTAGGATGTGAGAATCATAAATTTGATTCCTCCCTCACAGAAACTCATACTCTATAAATATGAATATAATTAATATAAATACATTACATTCGAGAATCTTTACATTTCTCAGAATGGAATTAGGGCTTCTATTATGTCTTCTTCCTCAGAAAAATATGAACCTCTCGATCTGCTCTTTTTCAGGATTAACCATCAAAATGACTCCATATTCATGTCATTGTTTACTTATAGTCCAGGGCATATTATTTTTTCCTACAAGACAAAATATAGGCTAATGGTTAGAATCATCTCATACTCATGAATTTGATTCAGATGAATATATACTAGTAATAATTTAGATAGTTATGTACAAATATTAATCAATTGCCTTAACACAACTCATACTAATCTCATGCACTGATTTTCAGCTTTATATTAGTCTTATAATAGTCCCATATCAATGCTTTTGAATATTAATGCAGCCCCATATTCATATAAAAGTTCCAACCTTGTATTCATCAAGGTTTATGTAGTCTTGTGTTCATGACTCATGAAAAATCATGCAACACTATATCTTATATCTCATGAAACAAATTATGAAGCCTTATATCAATCACATATAAGTTTATATTAGTCCTATAAAATTTTATATCAATCCTATATATGTCTATATCAGTTTTATATCAATACTATATAATGTCTCATAATATGGACTCATGAGATCGACAATATGCTAATATAAGACAAACAATAATGTATATGCTCAACACAATTCCAAAGTCCAAGAATATATGTCTCTATATGATAGTCATGAAACATATTCCAAAACCTTTAAATCCGATTTATAATAGCATATAACAATCAAAATATAAAGTACTTATCTTTTATTGATTTGTGTGGGATCTGTCTTGATCTCTACACCCTTGTGGAGAAAACTAGAGTGCTTCTTTAATCGCTTGAATGGAAGAGCTTCTTTGTAGTGAAAGGATTTCTCCCTTTCTTTGTTCTTTCCATGAGGACAAGATTATCCTCTTTAGTGTGCATAACCTTTTTTTGGATGTGCCCCTCTTCTTGTTATAATTTTATCATTCAAGCTAGCAGTATGATCTTAGGATCTTTAACTGAGAGAATAACATGTACAACAATCAACACAAGAGACAAGATACACAAAGAATTTTCCTTAGGGAAATAATATCCTTCATGTCATACTCTCCTACCTGAGCATGTAGTCTCATCTCTCTTCCAATTCTTCTAATTCTACTAACAACTCTTTCACTATCAGGAGTTTGATGAGGTTCACAAGACTGTATAACTTTTTGTAATTCATTTAAGGCATTCTGATTTCTTAACAATTTGATGCAACTCTGTAAAAACGATGACAGAGTACCTACTTGGCCTTGTGAGTCTTCCTGGGATTGCAGCTGTTGATGCTGCTTGTTTGGTGCTGGTAAATCTGAATCAACAAAGTCTTGTCTGGCCTCCAAAAAAGTTTCTTTTTCCCGTTGAACATCAAATGCTAGAGTCTTCTCTACGGCCTTACGGACCCAAGCTTCATAAGGATGCTTCGCTTGACACTGCGCATCTGTCGTAGCTCCACTTCTTGTAACAACATTAATAGTTGGGATCGGTCGTCGCTCGACAGCAATCAACTGGACACTTGGAATAGGTTTGCTGTTTCTTTCTTGGATTTTAGCTAGTAAATGCGGGCACTGCTCGATGACATGATCAACTGCTCTGCAGTATCGGCATGTAGTGGTTGGGTTCTGACAGTCTCGAGCTAGATGTCCTGCCTGATTGCAGTTATAGCAAATAAATTGACCTCGACCTTCGCCAGGCATACCTCGACCACGGCCTCTAAAACTACCTCGACCACCTCGGTAACCATACCCATCATTGCCTTGTGCATCCGGGTATATCCTATAAGTGTCGTAGGTCCGCTCCCTCATAAGGTCAAAACTGCGACATTCATCTTCATTGTGGCCAAGGGACTTGCAGAATTTACAGTAAGGGTTCTTTGGGACTTGAACATACCTCTGTAACAGATAACAGTCTTTCGGTCGATGCTGGCCAGTAGTTCGGCAGATCTCACAGTACAGAACACTAGGATTCAGCGGGTTTGGTGTGCCAGTATTCAAATAGTTTCTCAGTGCTAGGCACTGATCCTTTTGGTGGCCTTCTATTCGACAATGGATGCACCATACCTCTTCGCGGGTGGCTTTCCCTTTTTTCATGTCGTGAAGTTCTAAATCCATCTCCGCGAGCTACGCTTGAATTTGAGCTATGCCAGAGTTATCTTTGACAGGTGCAGTTTCAAGCTTTATGGCAATCTCTAAGGCCTCTTGCTGATCAGCAACCTTCTGTTGCATGAGTGGAGCTCTAATGTGGGGTAATAATGCTGCAATAAACCACTCCTTATGTTGTGCTGGTCCAATTGTGAAGCTAAATTGGTCGAGCAGAACTTTGAATCTCTGATCAAAGTCCCACATAGATTCACCTCGCCGCTGCTAAATCTCTTTTAACTCAGTGATGCACTGCGACTCTGATTTAGGTTTCTTAAATTCTTGGATCAGTGCTGCTTTGATGTCAGCCAAGACAGGATTCTGCGTGCTAGCAAACTTCATAAACCAATTCAGGGCTCAGTCTCTGAAAGAAGTGATCAGCTACGTTCGTCAAACATCTATGTCCGTAATGTTCTTCGCGGTCCACACAGCTTCGCACAGAAACCAGAACTGTTCTGGATCTTCTGACCCAGTTCCTTTAAAAATTGGCAGTTTGATGTCATCATGAACATGGGCCATCTGGGATCTAGGGGGGGAAGAAGGGTTTGAACTAGCTGGGGACTACTGTCCTGCGACAGGGATACTCGGGCTAGGGTTACTTTGAGACGACGACAAGTTCTCGGGGATAATAGGTCTTTGTTGCGGGGTTATCAGAGGGTTTCTAACAGATGGGACCTCGGCAGACTCAGAGGCTTCAGAGCTTAAAGGGGTATACTTAGTGGAGAAGCCGAGATCTCTCTTATATCTTTTGTTGCTTCGCAGCAAACCACTTTGCTCGTCGCAGTCCCAGTCACTTGCAAACATAGGTTAGAAATATTAGATCTAACAATCTGATTCTATAAGCAAGATTCCTTTTTCAGCCAGTAGTATTTTAATATTCAAACTAAATAGGTTCAAGTACTTACCCCTTGGTCCTTTGAAAAATTGTCGTTTAGCTTCGCTAAAGGAGGTACTTGCGTCGATGGCGAACTCCATCACAAATGCTTCGAGAGTTCGTGCAGTCCAAAAATCCACGGCTCACGAGATTGCGTTGTTCACGCTTTTCAAGCTAGCGATTCTCGCATGGGTCCAGGGAGGAAACTGACTTTCTTGGAAGTTCGTCCTCCTTTCTATTAACCTGGATAACCACTGGTGCAACTCTATGTGTATAGAACCAAAGAAAATTTCATGAACATCAGAAAAGACGTACCTTTGCAAAAAATGTTCCGCGCTACGACGGGGATCTTTGTTTTCTTGTTCTGCAAACTTGAAATAGGTCGCTTCGATCCAATCACCAATTTCTTTTACAGAGGGCCGCCAAAACATAGCCCTCAAGGTACGGCATAGATCTCTCTTCAACAGATACTGAGTTCAATCGGCAATGGAACCAATTTGTTGGGCTAAATGGGAAGACCCGGGTTTCACCTTTAACTTCGCACCAACAAAAGACCCACAGTGTTGGCCCTTTCAGCAGCAGCCTGCGAACAGGCTACAGTCTCACCCGAAACAGCTATGGGGTGCCGCCGAACTAGGTTTCTGCAAGCAGAAGAGAGAATCTTACTGTACCTTTAGTATTTAACTATTAATGATCACTTAACAGAATGCTTGTAATATCAATTATGCAGCTTCGCGTTAGATAAATAAACAGTTACTTGCACAACCCTTATCTGGGAATTCATAGCGAAGCTAGTTATTAACAGCAGTATGACTTTAGCAGTTATTTACTTAACAGTGCATAAAATATAACAACAAATCACACAAATGAACCACAACACCAGATGTCACATGGTTCACCCCCAGTGTAGGGGTTACGTCCACAGAACTGCGCTTTATTTAACTCTTTACAACTAAAACGGTAGTTCTGATTTGCGCACTCAGCTGTAGATCCCTTCAGTCCTCAAAGCCGCGCACACAGCAGCAAGCCTCTGCGCACACAGCTGCAAATCTTCCTTTTCACCCACAAAACACCTCTGCGCACACAGCTGCAGAGGTCGTCCCGCACACAGCTGGGACTTAGCCTTCTTACAAAAACCCTTATGCAATCTCTTATCTTCGCATTACAATAGCTTCATAAGATAATCATTCAAGACCTAACCCTACTTCTTTACATAAGTGCCTATTTATACAGTGCACTGTTACAAAACCCTGGTTTTAAGCCATGGGCGCCCAAAACCCTAACCCTGGATTTAACCCAAGGGTTAATTACAAAAAAGGGGGTTCGACCCACCCGTGACACCCCTAAGACTATTTTAGGTAGTAACTCCGCTTACACCTTCTCAAAAACTGCGGAGTTACCAAAACTAAGGACCTTTAGGGTCGGAGCCCCAACAACAACTTCCTCAGAGATAGAATGAGCACCGATGGCAGCAATAAAACCTGAAAACATAAAGATGATATCCACAGCTTATCTCTCTCTCTCACTCATGGACCCCAATGAGTGAGTGTATGTGTGATAAATAGAGAGGCTCACTCTCTATTTATATTCTTTCATTAACTTAATGTCCACTTTAACATGTCGGCCCCACTTAACAATTACTTACTAGATCTGACATCTCTAGGAGAGTATAATAACCGTAGTGCCCCACAACTTGTGGGGACTTTTCCCTCTGATCAATAAGGAGGGTTAACCTTGACACAACTATGGGGACTATTTCCCCGACTTACAATTGAGGGTTAACCTCAATGACTTTACATGAATTGTTACGTTAATGAATCTCCCGACTGGAACATTGGGGCATGACATAACTCAATTACATTATAGATACTTCCTGGAATAAACATTGGGATACAATACATAAGATATACAAGTGAATACATTCCAAAGTTACAAATACATCAACGCTCCCTCTTAACTAAGAAGGTATTCTATCAACACAATTTATCAGCACAATTCTTCTTCTCTGCATTGTATGGATCATCATCAAGTCATCTTCATCTTCATATTCAAGTCATCTTCATTGTCAAGTCATCTTCATCGTCAAGTCATATTCATTGTTAAGTCATCTTCATCAAGTCTAGATCATCACTGGTTCATCATCGAGTCTGGATCATCACTTGATCTAGATCGTCACTGCTGGATCATCATCAAGTCTGGATCATCACTTGATCTGCATCGTCAATATTGGATCATCATCAAGTCTGGATCATCACTTGATCTAGATTGTCACTGCTGGATCATCATCAAGTTTGGATCATCACTTGATCTACATCGTCACTGCTGGATCATCATCAAGTCTGGATCATCACTTGATCTAGATCGTCACTACTGGATCATCATCAAGTTTGGATCATCACTTGATCTAGATCATCACTGCTAGATCATCATCAAGTATGGATCATCACTTAATCTGGATCGTCACTGCTGGATCATCATCAACTCTGGATCATCACTTGGTCTAGATCATCATCAAAGCTAGATCATCACTGAATCATCATCATCATTACTACTTCTGCTATCTCAATCAAATGGTGCTATCTCTTCATTCTTCTCATCATAGGAAGTTCTACAGATCCAACCCTTTTTCATGTTGGTTGTAGGCCTACCCTTCATGTAGGTCTTCAGCGCTTATAGCTGACCCTAAGTTAGAATGGCCCACCCAGCTCTTACATCTGACCTCATCTTGTCAGAAAGGAATTCCCAGCACTCACATCTGGCCTCATCTTGTCAGAAAGGCACAACACTCACATATGACCATGTGTAAACACGTCGTGCTAGAATGGCTCAACACTTACATCTGACCTCATCTTGTTGGAAAGGCTTTGCACTTACATCCAACCTCATCTTGCCAGAAAGGCACAACACTCACATCTGACCATGTGTAAACACATCGCGCTAGAATGGATCACCACTTACATCCAACCTCATCTTGTCAGAAAGTCTCTGCACTTACAGTCGATCATGTGTAAACACATTACATTGAAAGGGCTCTCAGTCCCAGACTGAGGATTCCTTGTAACTGACCAGGTTCCTCCATTCTCCTAGAGAATGGAATCATCCCTTATATTTGATCAAGTGGGAACACATCCCTCAATCACATCAGAATGGCCATGCACTCACATCTTATCATGTAAGACTACATCCCACAGTTATATCAAAATGGCCCTCAGTCCCAGACTGAGTATTCCCGGTAACTAACCAGGTGCCTCCATTCTAAGAATGGCATTGAGCACTTATATCTGATCATGTAGGAACCAATCCTACAGTCACATCAGAATGGATTAGCACTCACATCTGACATGGAAGGAACCAAATCCTCTCACCATGACAGAATGGCTTATCCCTTACATCTGACAATGGAAGGAACCTAATCCTCTCACCATGTTAGAATGGCTCTATGTCTCATCATTTCCCCTTGGAGGGAAGCTCGATTTGGAGAACACCAAGCTTCTCCCTGAAGTACTCAAACTTCACTTTGGCCATTTCTAGCATAGAATCACATCAGGGATGATTACGTCCAAGGATAATCTGTGAACTTTGCCAGGACCAATTACATCCAAGGACAACCTACAGGACCGTTTACGTCTGAGCAACCTATGAGCTTCACCATGATTTATGCTTAGACAACCTATCTCATTGACTATTCTAAAACTCCCTCTTTCGAGATATCTCGATTTGGATCACTGCTTCTCTCTGCATCATACAAAAATGCAAGTCAGATCAACCAAATCAAATAGTATTTTTCAAAAGAAACATACTACCTCCCAAATAGCAAGTGGCAACATCTTTTGCCTCAGCTGTACTCAATGCCATGTAGGACTCCATCTTGCCAAACCAAGAGATCACACTTGATCCCATACTCAATTGTACCCTTCAGGTACCTCACTGCATGCTTTGCAACCATAAGGTGAACATGTCTCAATGTGTTCACATCAAACCAAATATCTAGTCTCGTATTCGTCAGTTACATCAAGGAACAAATCATCTGACGATACATTGTGGCATCAACTAATTCTGATGAAGCAACACTCAATAGATTCAAGTTTGATGCCATAGGTGTGGTCATGGCCTCCCATTCCATCATCCTGAACCTCTTCAGGATCTCTACTGCATACTTCCCTTGTCCACAACTCCATGCCTAGAACGTAGTGCATCATCCCCAAGTCCTTTATCTTGAACTTGACAACAAGTATTTTTCTTGCAAATTTAATGAGTTCCTCTTTTCTGTCAGGAACAATTCATCGACATATAAAAGGAGCATCACTGGTCTTCCGCCTTCAACATTGGAGCAAATGTTGGAATCTTCTTTACTCTTAGTAAAGCCTAGAGTCATCAGTAATCTGTCCATCCTGTCGTACCATGTCGAACCTCAGGATCTTCTGCAGTCACTCCCTCTGAAATAGAGCATCATTCTTCCTCTGTCTTTCATACTCTATGCACTGAAACATTCTGTACTAGAGTGACAAGTAGCTTCCTCTGCTACTAATATTCTATGTATCCATATAGGATCATTGGATACAAAGATCCTATATCTTGAACTTTTTCAAAAGTTCTTCTCACACCCGTCTGTGAGCTTGTCATCCTCTATAGAATTTCATCTTCAACCTTGTATCAAAGGTTCAGGTCTTCATCAAGCTCCTCATGTATGTGTTATACCATGGGTGTCTTCTGAGCTCGTACAAAGCCTTCTTTCATTTGCACACATGATTCTTCCTGTCATGTGTATTTATAGTGGCTGCAAATGTCTCTTCGTAGTCTATGCCTTGTGCTACAAATCTTTGCTTGTATCCCACGATGTTTCCATCTACTACATGATGGAACTGCAAACTTCCCTTCACGTATCGATACTACATCCTAGACATCATTCTTCTTGAAATGGTCTTGTCTTTCTTCTTGGTTACTTATTCATGGATGGAAGGTTCTACATCAATGATGTCATTGCATTCGTCATATTATTCTTCATCTTGAACTGTCGTTACTTGTTCTTCAAAAAAAGTCTCATCCTTCTTTTGCTTGTAGGCGATTTTACGCGATCTTTCCTACAAGTCAAATGCATTTGTATGGTTAGAAACCTTTCATAAAGCATATTCAAAATGGCAAATTCTTATGCATAAATATATGATCATGCAACTATTTTAGCCAATACAACATTCATCCATTTCTCACGAAAACGTTTCTAGATGCCTTCCATCTCCACCAGGACAACATTGATATTATGCACTAATCCAATATGTCAGCAAAGAGGCTTCATTCTAGATAAGTAACAATGGAGAGTTGTATAGCACCATGAGCTACTTACCCATCACATGCATATTAGTAGTATACTGTCATTAATGCAGAAATTCTATCATGCATAATACATTAACTGAATATAAACAAATGCATAACAAAAAACAATATCATGAAATGGCAATTGAATACTTATCTTTATTTTTTTCTTGGGTAGGCTCCTTCTTGATCCTTCTTCTTCATCATCTTCTTCATTCATGACTTCATCTTCTTCATCTTCTTCTTCAAGACTTGAGTTCTTCATATTCCTCATCGCTTGAGGGATCTTCTTTGGATGGTGAGAGCTTGATCTTCAGTTGCTTCCATCTTCTTTTCTCTTATTATGAGTCGAGCTTATTCTTCTTCCCAAAGTCTGTTGAAGGTAATCACTTCCTTCTGGCACACATTCCTCGCATGAATGAATCCCAAGATCCTGGGAGGCCATTCAAGGTGGTTATCACCACTTTTCCATTATCCACTTCTTCTTCTACTGCTACAAGTTGTTCTTTGATTTGAGAGACCCTTGTAAAGTATGATTGTATGGTCTCTGCATTCTGGATATTCACATTCTTCAATCGGGTTTCTTAAGGTCATATTCTGATTTTATGTTCTTCCCTTCAAATAGCTTGGTAAAGGAATCAAACATCTTCGGTGTCTTTAGGGAAGACACTTGTGGTACAAGTTGATCCGTGATTGAATCAACAATGATCTTCTTGGCGTTGACCAAGTTCTTCTTGTGTAAGGCTTTGAGCATCATCTCCCTCTAGAACTAGAACCTCTCTACTTATGTAGGTGTCCAATTCATTTTCTTCAGAGAGATCAAATACTTCCATGCTTGGAAGTTGTCAACTTCACCAAGCTTATCATCAAGCTGATGTGATATATCACTTTTAAATGAGAACCTCAAATGAAAATAGCAATAGATTAGATCTTACCAATTTGAGGTGTCCCTCCTGGTTCTGGACCTAGTTGATCTAGGATTTGTAAGAGGAACCCTAATTTTCAAAACTTGGAATCTTTCAGATATGATTGGATAGAAAAATATATCTCTTCAAGGCAAGTTATCCAATGTACTCCTTTTCTGAAAACAATGGAGGGAAGCTTCTGGAACAGGAAGCCTTAGTTTACCAATTTCTTCTACAGAACGTCCTGCTACTGTATCTGTGGTATCTCTGAACTTATTGCTCCTCTATGCCTGAAACTTCACACCGAGGTAACATCTCGTGTCCCTATTCCAACACCACAAGTTTCATAAGAATTGGTTTAACCAATTGGGACTTATGATCATTTTCCCAAGGTGGCCTGTTACAGGGCTGTTTCGAACAAAAAAGTTGTATAGACTACCATGTGTCAGTGGTTCATCTTCTAAGTCTAAAACCTAGACTAGAGAAATCACAGTTTGTACTGTTTCTATAACATCTTTAGAAATTTCCTTTGGACCTTTGTAGCCTGAGATATAGCAATTCTCCCCAGGTGTCATGTTTAGGGATGAATCTTGGAAGAGGCTGGAACCCTAACTTGGAGGGATCATATATATTAGAATATAGAAAATTAGAGGCTGAAGTTTGGACACAGTGTAAATAAAGATTTTATATTCATCCTGTGAATTTTTTAGCTCATGATCCATCTCCAATCCAGATATATAGAAAATGTACCAAAACTTATCAGTTTTAGTATTTTAGGGTTTTTCTAGCTCGGGGTCAAACTGGGGTTTGAATTTCCTGGAGTTTCACCTAACCAAAAATATTGACCTAGGTCTCTAAACTTTGATTTTGATGAGGAGAGAAATCCTATGCTAGGCTCACTCAAAAATTCCTCTTCTGTAGAAAGCCCTAATTTCCCGCACCGAAAACTGAAAATGCTCAGAATCGAATTTCGCTTTGACAGAAAGATGCGCCCTTCAATGGAGAGTCAGCCGAGCATAATTTTGCTAATGGATTGTGGAGAGAGACCCAAAAAATAAGAAGCTATAAATTCTACAGATGCACAATGTCTTCTTCTCAGGTTAGCTCTGATACCATGTTAGAATTTTATCATTCAAGCTAGCATTATGATCTTAGGATCTTTAACTGAGAGAATAACGTGCACAGCAATAAACACAAGAGACAAGAGACACAAAGAATTTTCCTCGGGGAAACCATAAAGGAGAAAACCCTGCAACTTCCTTAGAGATAGAATGAGCACCAATGGCAGCAGTAAAACTCGAAAACATAAAGATGATCTCCACATCTTCTCTCTCTCTCTCTCTCTCTCTCTCTCACTCACTTGAGAGAGCTACTTCTCTCTCACTCATGCGGCCCAATGAGTGAGTGTGTGTGTGATTAATAGAGAGGCTCACTCTCTATTTATATTCTTTCATTCACTTAATGTCCACTTTAACATGTCGACCCCACTTAACAATTACTTACTAGATCCAACATCTCTAGGAGAGTCTAATAACCCTAGTGCCCCACAACTTGTGGGGACTTTTCCCTCCGATCAACAAGGAGGGTTAACCTTGACACAACTTTGGGGACTATTGCCTTGACTTACAATCGAGGGTTAACCTCAATGACTTTACATAACTTGTTACATTAATGAATCTCTCGATCGGAACATTGGGGCATGACATGACTCAATTACATTATAGATACTTCCCAGAATAAACATCGGGGTGCAATACATAAGATATACAAGTGAATACATTCCAAAGTTACAAATACATCAACACTTCTTGACTCGAGGACTTCTTCTTAAAATGATTGGTGAGTGTATCAAAACACTCCCTTGTGTTCTTCAATGGAATGATCATGGACATGAGATTGTCCTTAACCTAACCAAAGATTATATGCTTGGAATTTTCTTGATTCTTATTGAAGTTGATTCACCCTTCATTGGTGGTAGGTTACTTTACCACAAAGGTCATGAATGAATCAAGATCATGCTCTTCAAGAATATTCAACACCCTCTCTTTCCACGTGTTGAAGTTTGACGTGTCTTCAAGTCAGTTTTCCAGTCAAATGGAGGTTGATGTTATGGCTGAAATATTTTTCTCAAATTTTCAAGCTATATGTAGGATTAACTTGATTCACAAAACTAATCTCCTTTGTGCCCTATGCCGAAGATGCTTGAACTTTAAGACTGTTATCAAGCATTTTCAACCTTTATGAATTTCATAAATCAGCCCCATATGAATATTTATACTATCCACATATGAATCTTAAAATCAGCCACATATGAATATTTATATTAGTCACATATGAATCTTAATATCATCCACATATGAATCTCATAAATAAATCAACCACATAAATCAACTCCATAAATCATCCATATAAATCAATCAACCATGAGAGACAAGATATACCCTAGGAAAACCCTCGAAACATGGAGGACGAAAAAACAAAAAATTCTTTGAGTATGATAGAAATCTTTGCATAGAATGGTTTACAACACAAGAATATTGTCTGATAAGAGATATCACCACAGTAGTAGAGAAGAGAGATCCAATGTAACCTTGCAAAAAACAATTGCATGTAATTGTGTTGAACTTGCATATGCCTAGAATAAAATCCAAAAACCATAGCATGTAGAAGGTAGCGCATAGGAGGTTTAGTAAACACACTGAGAGAAACACATAGTGCATTCACAAGGAGTAGATAACTAGAAATCCCTCCATTCAAACATCAGTGCCCTTCCTTTCCTCAATTAGCTTTCACTAAATGTTAATTGTCTTGAAATAAAAGTGAACTGACTTGAACTGAATGTTAACTTACTTGAACTGGATGTTAACTGAATGTGGGATGACCTCAATCTTTAACTGAATGTTGAAAACTTAGTTATCAATATAAGTTAAGTGTCATTAGTGCTTCACTCTTAGTGTCATCCATGCACAATTTCTATTATTAATTTTTGCATCAATCTCTTTAGTTAACAAATGCATGTTGAGTGATGAACATTAAGCTCTTCTTTACTTAACTGATTACATTCATTAATTGTTCAACTAATGCTTTGACTAAGGCATTGATTGAGGCATTCATATTTTATTAAAGCTTTATAACTTGAGTTCACTTAGACATTTGCATGGGAAATTCATATTCTCTTTCTCTATGCTTTATCTCATTATTATCAATTAATTAATACATGGTTTGTATGCGTATTATTTATCCATATTATCATATCATACTCGAAAGAATTATTCCATACATACTGGTGATCATATATATTACCCTAAGCCATATAGTCATATGCTAAAGTATTTCACTTTAGGGGTAGCTAATCCCCAAAGGAGACTTATAGCACTTAGTGACCATGACTAGCAACATATGGGTTGATGCATAATCATGGACTCCTTTAAAGACACTTTAGATGCCACATAATACTAGAAAAACCTGGAAACTATGACTTTAGGTGATAATTAGGGGTACTTCCCTAACTTATTTGCAGATGAAGTAAAAAGACAAAAGATAGGTAATTGAATCAGCTTTCATAATATATAGCATTTCTGCAGAAAAAATGTGTGTAAATGATTATAAAATTAGTTTCCGTGAAATTGGGTTTTAAAATTTGCAGCACATCTTAACATATATGTTTGTGCAGGTGCATCAATATATGAGGTAAATGATATCAATTTAGGATAAAATATTGCAGACATATAAAGGACATATGGGCCTAGTGCAACACTCTTTATTCAGAATTTTTCATGAATTATTTTTATTATTATTAATTATTGAAGTCACAAAAATTGAAATGAAAACGTTATGTGCAGGTGCAACACTTTAGGGCAAAAATTAATGAAATCCTGGATTCCTATATATAAGATCATAGAGCTTGCTTTTGTCTAGTGCACCATATAGTTTTCTTGGGAAACGGTAATGGAAATCAAAATTTATATAAAAAAAATCTATGTATCTATTTTTTAAAACTGACATGTGTCATTTAGAAAAATAATAATAAATAAATTAAACATAGTTTTGAAGGAAAAACTTACATATTAGAATCGTAAGATTGTACTCTAAAATATTCTAAATTTTCATAAAAAATATTATGTCTGTCATAGGAAAACACGCCATCGAAACTGAGCATATTGATAGAGTTCTAAAAGACAAGCAATAGCCCTGGTTTATTTTTCCTAGCCAATAGGCTCAGTGGTTCGAAGCTATTTCCGAACATAATTCCAAACCTTATTCCTACCGATTTTTTTAATTTAAAAAAAATGCATATGTGTTATAACGTATATGCGTTATAGCTTATTAATATTGCATGTGCGTTATAACACATGTGCATTGTAATGCATGTGCGTTATTGCTTAACTAATTTGGTACGATAGTAAAAAAGAGTAATGGAGTCCTTATCCCATTATAATACCATATAGATATAGACTCCCAATATTCCATCCAGACGGCCTATGGGGTGGCTCATGGCCCAACATTACATTGGTTAAGAGGTAAGTGGGGATTCAAAGGAGGGAGAGGAAGGTGTAGAGGGAATCATGGGAGGGAGGGATGGGTAGGGGACATATATGGGGGTGATGAAGGGAGGAGAAATATAAGGGGAAGGGAGGGATGGTTATGGGAGATATATGGGTGGGGGGACAAGAGAGATATGAGGGGTGTACGATTGTTCATTGATGTCTGCAAATGTACGGTCCATAGAATAGAACAGATCATCTGGTACCAAGAATATTCGAACAAGTGTGTGGCCATCAATGTAACAAGTGTTTATATGTGTATTAAATATTTCGATGGTTTTCGAGATTTAGTAATTAGTATTTATAGTAAGCGGGTGGAATCTCATTGCTATCATCATCATCATCATAGCCATAGTCATCATGGTCATCATCATCATCGTCATCATCATCATCATCATCATCATCATCATCATCACCATCATTGTTCATCATCATCGTCATTGTGCTCATCATCATCATCATCATCATCATCATCATCATCATCATAGTCATCATCCTTATCATAATCCTTGTCATCATCTTCCTCCTCCTCCTCATCATTGTTCATCATCACCATTCCATTGCAAATGATTGAAAATAAAATCAAAGAAAAGTTTCAACTAAACCTATCATCATCATCATCATTGTTCCTCATCATCGTATTCATCATCATCATCCTCATCCTTATCCTCATCATCCTCATCCTCATCCTCATCCTCATCCTCATCATCATCACCATCATCATTCTCATCATCATCATGGTCATCATCATCATCATCATCATCATCATCATCACCCTCATCCTCCTTGTCATCATCATAGTCATCATCCTCCTCCTCATCATCATCACCATCAATGTTCATCATCATCATCATTGTCATCATCATCATCATCATCATCCTCATCCTCATCCTCATCCTCATCATCATCATCACCACCCTCATCATCGTCATCATCATCTTGGTCATCATCATCATCACCACCACCATCATCATCCTTGTCGTCATCATCATCATCATCATCACCATCCTCATAATCATCATCATCATCACCATCACCATCCTCATAATCTTCATCATCATCATCATCATCATCATCATCATCACCCTCATCCTCATCATCATCATCATGGTCATCATCATCATCATCATCATCTTCATCACCCTCATCCTCATCCTCATCATCATAGTCATCCTCCTCCTCCTCCTCATCATCACCATCATTGTTCATCATCATCGTCATCGGCATCGTCATCATCATCATCATCATCATCATCACCACCACCCTCATCCTCATCATCATCATCTTGCTCATCATCATAATCATCACCGGGTGATTCCATGAAGATGGGTAACACTTTTTGGCCAAATTTGGCGATGAAAACCTGATTTTTTACTCATGTGCTAGATAGAAGCCCTCAAAACGC
>LPNX010686701.1:42581-114669 GCA_001517045.1 Pseudotsuga menziesii | reverse complement strand
TTGTCATAATCAAACTCTTACCTTCATGGGTCCTACTTACACCCTTGGCATGACCAATTTGGTTGGTCCTTTGCAAGAGATTGCAAAATTTGCTCACCAACTTTTGATTATGGACTTGTTGCCTCATCCCTTCTCCAAAGGGTTGCTAGTCACATTCATCAGCATCAGCAACATATTCAGCCAGGTCCATGTTGTCGTTGGTTTTTCCACTAATGCCAACACCAGTGCAATGACTATCATTAGTGGTTCATTATAAATGTATAATCCTAGATATCCTATGTATGCAAAGCATACCCTCATACATTTCAAGTATAAAACTTAGGAAATGTAGTTATAATCAGCAGGATAGGGTTTAAGGAAACTTCCCTTTTCAAGTCCCACATCCTCGCATGGAACTCCTCTTCCACACAGCAGCTGGTTTGACTTCATGGTCTTGCTATCCCTAGGCATGCAATCCCTAGATTTGTCCATATTGACAGCAGCACATTTCTCTTTCAAGCAATTACTAGCACTTTGCTGCTCCATACTCATATTCGAGCAATTCTCCCTATCGGGTCTCATCCCATCTACAACTCCGACACTTTGGCGATCTAAGCAACAAATTTCTTCGGCGCTCATTAGCGGCCCTAACAACAATAATTTCCTGCTGCACCGGTGGCTTCCTCATCCAAATTTTTTCCGCGGTATCGACGATCCGAACCATAATCCTCCAGGTGGATAGTTCTTTAGGTAGCCACAACTGTGGCCAACAAACCGACTATGGGTTCCACAGACCATACAATGCGTCAGCGGTCTCATCAACTGATTTTCGATGATTTGATCCACTAGTCTTCCCCGTCGCACCGACGATTCAAAAAACAAATCCTTTCCACTGCGTCGGTGACCAGAACCACTATCCATCAGGTGGATAGTTCCTTAGGCATCTGCAATGGCGGGCGCACAAACGTCTGACTCCTCCGACTTCCATCGGTGCTCAAAACCCCTAAGCGCTATGTGTCGGTGATCAACAGTTGAAAGTTCTAGCCATCGGAATGCTAGTCCACATGGTAGCCGCAACGGCGGGTAGTAAACCGTCTGTGGATTCCACGGCTAAACAACTCATCGGCGGTCAAAACAACTAATCTCTCTCGACGCATCGGCGGACCAAAAAACTAACTTCCTCCGATGTATCGGCAGTCCAATCTTCTAATTTATTCTGATGGTTCCAACACTTCGGCACAAATTTTCTTTCCTTATCTATCGCCGTGTCGGCTCCTCAAACAACTAACCTTCACCGTCATTTCGGCGATCTTCGAAAGATCTCCACCGAAAATGCGGCTCTGCCTTCAACTAATTTTCACCAAAACCTTCTCTTCTCTTCTGCCGCTGCATCGGCAACCTCATCCTCTAATTATTGGCGATGCAATCTTCTTAAGTCTTCCGCAGTCGTAAGTCTATCAGCGGTCGGAAGCACTAGTTGCTGCGGTGTTAGAGGGCTAGTTGACAAAGCAGCCGCAACGACGGATTCTCAAACCTTTAACATACCCGATCGATGATCCGATCCTCAATAACTTTTCGATGATCTTATACTAAAACAAAATTTTCAATTTTTCTTCTCATCGGCTATCGAAATTACTAATCACTGCAGCATCAACGGTTGAAGCCTCTATCTGTCAGAAGGATAGTTCGCTGGCTAGACGCAACGACAGACGTTCAATCCACTAACTTCATCCGATGGCCGACGATGCCAGGATTTAGAGAAATTTTTGAAATTTTCCCTTTAGTCTTCCTTTTCGCCGCTTGATTGGCTCAATTCTCTTCTTTTTGTCGGTGAAATAGTTCCATCAGCAGCCGGAACGGCGCCCCACCATCTTCGATCTTCTTTCGATCGACGACCCGATCCACTAATGCTTTCCGATTGGCGAACAGGTTTTGACCGTCATCGACAGTCGGAGCCTTTCCCTGTCGGAAGACTAGTGCTCTAGGCTTCCGAAATGACGGGCACACGAACCACTAACTTCCACCAATCCAAACAACTAATTTTCACCGATGTATCGGCTCAGACTTCTTCTAAATTTCACCGATTAAATCGCCTAACTCCTCCGCTGCTTATTGGTGCCTCGAACAACTAAGTTTTGCCGATATATCGACAGTCTTCGGCTGATTCCCTCCGCAATTGCGGCTCCGGTTTCCACTGTTTTCTACCGATGATTTCAACACTTAAACCAAATTTCAAAATTTTCCTGTTGTCGGCAATCAGAACCACTAACACTGCTGCATCGACGTTTTAGTCCCTATGGCAGCCGCAACGGTGGTCTGA
The DNA here is from genome assembly GCA_001517045.1 of Pseudotsuga menziesii. NCBI lineage: Eukaryota > Viridiplantae > Streptophyta > Pinopsida > Pinales > Pinaceae > Pseudotsuga > Pseudotsuga menziesii. The sequence continues at coordinate 112,370 of LPNX010686701.1, read as the reverse complement.
CAAACCGCTAAATTCTTCCATGGTGTCGACGAATCCAACATCTATTTTCAGCCGACGGCCTCGGCAATCCGAACAGCTAAATTTTGTTGACGCTGAAGTCAATATTGGGTGTTTCTTCCACTACATCGAGCCGACGTTTCAGTGGCCTTCACCTGATCTTCATCAAAACTACAGCTCCCACATCCACTAAGTTCCGCTGGCAGCCAAAGAAAACTCAGAAAATTTTCCCGCAACTTTCCTTCCAACTATCCTCCATCGGGTGTGTTTCCGCCTTGCTCTCTGCTGCATCGAAATTTTGTCCCACTAAGTGTTCCGGTGAATCGACAGTTCAAACACTTAGACAAATTTTGTGGAAGTTTTTCTGTCATAAACTTCTGATCTCTGCTGGGCAGAAAGAAATCCCGCCTCTGTCACTGCATCTTTCATGGCCCATTTAGGCCCATGCTGCAACATGAGCTCTGATATCACTCTGTAACGTCCCCGACCCTCTGACCGGCGAAGAGGACACTACTAACACCAATCATATGGGAAAACATCCCCATGAAGATGAACAGGCATCAATGCTGAAATAAAAAGCTTAAACATAATACATACCAAGATGCATAATCCATCATACCAAGATGCATAGTTCCTCAACATTCAGTGGAAGCAAACATATACCTTCCAGCATTCAACATGTTCATCATTTCTCATGAAACAGTAGATATTATTGCAGAGATGAAATAGTCAGGAGTACTTATCTCTTAATGAAGAACTCGGCCCACAACCAGCTACGTCGCTGCAACGTTCCACCCAACCATAGGCCAGCGTGCTCATAAATCTCTCAGCAACACTGCCACCCCCGAGCTGGGCATGATTCCTCAAGGAATAAGGGTCAATGCAGGCTTACACCTAGCCAAGGTTTACCAATCAGCCAAACCCACACAGTAGGGTTTTACCAAGTCGTCAAGGAGCTAGGAAAGGCTAAATGCTAAGCTGGTGGCCTCAACACCAATCTTCTCAAGCATACCCAGCCTCTAATCCCACTCTCAATAGTCCAAATACCAACCACTACATACCGCAGCAAAACAATCCATTCACAGCTCTGTGAAGAAGGCAAAGACAACTGGGTGACAATCCCAAACAAAAGGTGAAACACAGTTCAGGTCCACAAGACAATTCAGGGTTGTTCTTGGCCCTAGCGTGGCCAAAACAACTCAACAGCAACCCAACACCAGGGTACATCAACAGCCACAAACTCACAATGAAACAATGGCAACATTACACAGTCCGCAATTGGGAAAGAAGTCGAAATCCCAGCATGGATAGAGGAAGGACTCAGCCAACCAACATCCACGAGCCCACAACACATATAATCCCCAATGTAATAGCTGGAGAACTTACACAGGCAGAAAAGGGGAAAGAAAAAACTCTTGACCTATGCGCAAGGGGAAAAGACACATCCCAAGAAAAACATGGAAGGAAACATAGCTGTCTACAGCTCACGATCCACCACGAAGGATGGAAAACAATACACAGCTCAATAATGCCAAAGGAAAACTGGTTCTTTGCGTGAATGGAAGGAACACCACCATAGACCGACAAACAACGTGAGAGAGGGAAAACGAACCCCCAAACAAGAAATCACACCCATTCTTAACTCGACTCTGCGTGAGGAAGATTAACCGGCCCCCTGTGCGTCCCTGCATGAGAGTGAACTCCCAAAATCCCCCCAAGAGTGTGCGGAGTGATGGTTCCCTTACCCACGTGAAGGTGGGGAGAGGACAGGTGGAGTGAGTGTGTGGCAAAGACTGACAGTCCTGCCACCCTCCACTTTCAGCAATCAATGCCCCAACAACTCAACAGATCATTAAAAAGGTGGTAGGATGAGACAAGGGAAGGTGGGAAAATCAAACAGGGTGGAGACATGTAGCTTTTTCCCCCATGACCCAAGGTTCATCATTCCCCCCCCCCCCTTATCCTTTGGAATAATTCCCTTTTCATTTTAACGTTGCACCATCGTAGCTAGCTGTAGGTTTATTTTAATTGATGTGCATATTTACATGATGCCAAACTATAATGTGCCGGATAGCATGATATAACATCGGCAACTATCCCTATTGCCGAAACATACACAACCAAATCGATGGTGGGGCTTTTGCCTTTAGCTCCTCACCACGATTAATTACATTATATACATCATGCAAATGGGGTCAAAACCGGGGTGTTACAGAAGGGGTCTTTTTTTCCCACGTGAAGGCCATAGAACATTTCTAAAACAAATTGTTCATCCTGGGTCATTTTTTTTTCCATTTTACCAGTCCGTTTGGGTTGCAAACCCATCCCTTTTGGTTATGTTCTATGGCTAGGAGGGTAGACCCACGATTTGGGTGTGAATAGAGGTTGGTTTTGCCTTTGGAAGGCCATCAAACATTTTTTGGGGCGATTTGGTCACTTGGGTAGTTTTTCTCCATTTTCCATTTTCAATTTTGGGTTCCCAGGACATTTTTGTCCATACCCAGAACTTGTCTTTTGCTGTGTAGTGCATCCTTATGTTGGCTTGGCTAAGTAAGTCCAAGAACCCATCTGTTATTGGGCTGACTATGTTTGAATGTGATTATTGGCTTGACTTTGGGTGTATAGTCTTGTTGTGTGTGAGTATGTGTCCCCTAGTTCCTTGTGGGAATCATGCACAGCTCGGGGGTGGCAGTCACTGCTGAGAGATTAAGGAGCACACTGGCCTATGGTTGGGTGGAACATTGCAGCAACATAGCTAGTTGCAGACAAGATTCTTCATAAGATAAGTATCTCGTGTGTTAATCTCTGTATTTGTATTTGCTTAATGAATTATGATGAACATGTTGAATGCTTACTTAAATGTAATTGCTTCCGTTGTTTTTGCAATTGTTATGCATTTGTGCATGTTGTTAGTTAAATGCATTTTATTATCATGTTCCAACACTTAAATTCCTCGGGTTTGATAGCATTATAGTCACATTCCCTCTCTGGTAGAGTGGTGGGGACGTGACATATTGGTAGCAAAGCGTTGTCCTAGTATATCAAGGTCTAACCAAGCTAATCTTTACCATCTATGAATCTTCTATTTATACTTAGAGAGATCAATTCATGTGGTTTATGATCAAAATAAAAGACATACAAGTGTACACCTCTAGTGCATCACTCAAAACCAACATTTTGTACCTTTTATATACTTTTTGGTTCACTTTGAGATTGTCTATGGGTTGCTTCAAAGCAAGACATGGGTGCCTATGGGTTGCCACACACTAGGGCACAGTCACAATGAGGGGTTGTCCAAAAGAGCCGCTAAGAGACTTGAAATAATAAAGGTCATTATAGGTGAGGATATAAGGTTAAGGATGACTAAATAAAGTTATAACAAGTACTATCATGATCATCAAAATCTCCATTAGAGCTAAACCACTACTCAAAGAGCTTGAATTAACATTGTCATACCCCCAGTGATGCCAGTGATTTTTGCTTCTCGTCTCACATATCATTTAACTAATTCATCTTTTGGAATGTCTTCATTATTATGTACTATATTTGTGGCTTAAGGTTATTTTCCCACCTTCCTTGTATTGATTTTTGGATCATGCAACTATTCCATGGGAATGGAAAACAAAATGGTTATGATACCAAATATTATTTGCAAACTATCATGGATATTCCATGTGGTATCTCTTCACAACATATTTGAATATGATACTATAAATAGAATTACATTATATTATACTATATAGTGAATGTTTAGGATTAAGTTGTGATATTAGAAGCATGCCACTTTAAAGACTGAAATGAATTGACCAAACAAGAATATGACTAGAATGTTAATAAAAATGCACAACATTAACAAATTGAACACAAAATCTAACTTGGAGAAACTGGTGAAGGTGAAAACTCTAGCCAGAAATAAGGATTGTGCATTGCTCTTTTAATTCATTGTTTTTATAATGCAAGATATAGAGAAATATTTGTTCACTATATAGCAAGTAGACATTGTTCCATATGATAGGTCACTAAAGGATTCACTTTTTTCTCTATGAACCCATTGTAAAGCCAAACTGAGACTAAGACCAATGTGAATCTTTAATATTTTTGTGAAATGTCAGTCATAGATCCCATTTTGGTAACCATTAAACCTTGAACATAATATTTTGAAGATATAATTCAGTGCAGTAGTTTTTCTTGTACATTATGTGGAAAAATACAATGGGGAATACAATGTTTTCTTATTAACTTCTAAAAAACACCCTCTATTACATATTTCTAGTATTTCCAATTTCTAGAGCTAACTTGAAACAATATTTTGTACTGAACAGTTCTCTGATAACAAGATTCACATAAATGTATACAACATAAGAAATAAAATGATGGTTCTCACTCCACTAAAGTATGTTCAAGGAAAGCTACTCATCCCAATAGCATATTCTCTACCATATGGTATCCAACCCCCCTCCTTGGACCTAGCGAAACACACATAGTACAAATCACTTAGTATCAAGGTGAACACTATAAATGATGCTCCTATTGCAAAGACACCCTTTCGCAGTGTTTCACAAAAAACATTAATTGATTGGTAAGAACCCTTGTATTTCGTATGGTAGGTGTTTCTTGCTGCACCACCAACAAAGCAAGCCTCTATAATGTTGAATGTCAACCTACAAGAAAAAGATGACTATTAGTCTTATTGATATTATTCTTGGAATTTGTTACAACCTTTTGAGAACACAAATGTAGTGAGGTTTAAGGTTGTATTTTTTTTGTCCATTAGGATATGGTTTAGTGGTTGAGATATGGAGCATTTACATCCATATTAACAACCCAGGTTTGGAGCACATGAGTTGAACTAATGGCTAAGAACTTGTGTTATCTCCGTGGAGGTCATAGGTTCAAAACTAGCAGGATAGGGTTTCTCATTGGCACATTATGATGAGGCTTGAAGAGTAGGAAAACCTTGGGATAGAGGCTCACCCTAGTGGGATTCGAGACATCTCAGCCCTTATTGAGTCGCAACTTACTGGTATATCTAGCTTGCATGTTGTTGGAGGTTGTTGTTCCCATGGTTTAAAAAAAACACTAGTTCCAAACCCCAAAACCCAAGTGGGAATAGAGCCCTGGGTTACATATTGTGCAAGTTAAAGAAAAAGAAAGACTTTTTTATTGCAACAATAGTGCTGGAAGAGATTCACACATGCCTTAATTCACATCAAATCATCTTATTCAAGAGGGAAATATTATTACCAGGTTGCAATGAATGAAACAATAGCCCATGCATGAGATCCTCCTGGCCTGAGAGATCTACCACAACATAGACATCTTGTGGAAGCCATTATTAGTTCCTGAATTACAAAGACAAATAGAAATCCCCCCACTCCATAACCAGTTGCTATATCTGAATCATAAACACAGTAAGTGTATTCAGAATCCTGGTATGGAACCACCTAAGCCTGCAATGAATGAAGATGGTAACGATGATCAATAAACTGTGCATAGTGAGAGAAAAATAAGGATTTATTTTCCACTGTCCTCTCAGAACAAGTAATTTATTCAACTCACAAATAATCAATATTAAAATTTTCAAGAGGGAAAGAGTATTACACATGCCTTAATTCACATCAAATCATCTTATTCAAGAGGAAAATAGTATTACCAGGTTGCAATGAATAAAACAATAGCCCATGCACGAGATCCTCCTAGCCTGAGAGATATACCGCAACATAGACATCTTGTGGAAACCATTATCAATTCCTGACTTACAAAGACAAATAGAAATTCCCCCACTCCATAACCAATTGCTATATTTGAATCATAAACACAGTAAGTGTATTCAGAATTTTGGTTTGGAACCACCTGAGCCTGCAATGAATGAAGATGGTAACGATGATCAATAAACTGTGAATAGTGAGAGAAAACTAAGGCTTTATCTTCCACTGTCCTCTCAGAACAAGTAATTTATTCAACTCACAAACAATCAATATTAAAATTTTCAAGAGGGAAAGAGTATTATGCATGCCTTAATGCAAATCAAATCATCTTATTCAAGAGGGAAAGAGTATTACCAGGTTGCAATGAATAAAACAATATCCCAATCATGAGATCCTCCTGGCCTAAGAGATCTACCACAACATAGACATCTTGTGGCATCCATTATTAGTTCCTGACTTACAAAGAGAAACATAAATTCCCCCACTCCATAACCAATTGCTATATCTAAATCATAAACACAGTAAGTGTATTCAGAATTCTGGTCGGGAACCACCTAAGCCTGCAATGAATGAATATGGTAACGATGATCAATAAACTGTGAATAGTGATAGAAAACTAAGGCTTTATTTTCCACTGTCCTCTCATAACAAGTAATTTATTCAACTCACAAACAATCAATATTAAAATTTTCAAGAGGGAAAGAGTATTACACATGCCTTGATTCACATCAAATCATCTTATTCAAGAGGGAAAGAGTATTACACATGCCTTGATTCACATCAAATCATCTTATTCAAGAGGGAAAGAGTATTACCAGGTTGCAATGAATAAAACAATAGCCCACGCATGAGATCCTCCTGTCTTGAGAGATCTACCACAACATAGACATCTTGTGGCAGCCATTATTAGTGCCTGAATTACAAAGAGAAACAGAAATCCCCCCACTACATAACCAATTGCTATATCTGAATCATAAACACAATAAGTGTATTCATAATTATGGTCTGGAACCATCGGAGCCTACAATGAATGAAGATGGTAACGATGATCAATAAACTGTGAATAGTGAGAGAAAACTAAGGCTTTATTTTCCATTGTCCTCTCAAAACAAGTAATTTATTCAACTCACAAAAAATCAATATTAAAATTTTCCTTGTTATCAATATTAAATCTTTCAAGATCTTTAAAATGAAATTTCCCATGTTCTTGTGCAGTGTTTCTAAGCTCCAAGTTCTGGCCTGATACCCTGGTAAAAGTATTATTTTGTATAAAATCTATCCTCTCTGGGTACAGATATAACTGAACTATTAATTAACCAATTTAGATTATATCGCTCATGAGTCACACATGATCTGATGGTAGCATGTTGTTTCTTTCAAACTATCTTCCTATTTCAATACCTATGGCATATTATTCTCTTCTAGATCTAAGGCTAACATTTGGACAACGGTTAGGGGATGGGGTGATTATCGTGGTTCCTTCCATGATCAAGGTTTAAATGATCTGATCTGCTTATTAATTGCTTCATGATATGATAATATTTAACCTCAAGTGCAAGCTTAGGCATCCTAATTTGCTTGTCCTTGACATAGATTTGGCTAGACTAAGTTGTTAAGGGGTCCCTCCACATCACGTGAAGTCATTTCAGGAATATCCTTGCCATAATTCTCATAATTGCAAGGACTCATCTTATACTATGGCCACTCACACTTCCAATCATGGATAAAATCAAAATAAAATCATGTTCTCTATGCTTAATTTCAACATGTCTATAAGGAAAAAAAGCTCTTCCCTTCCAAAGTTGTGTTGGTTACTTCAGAAATAGGAAAATGTTCTTCTGCAGAAGAAATTCATGAAATATTCTAAGAAAGGAGGATTTTTTTTGTTTTTCTTGTTTGTTCTAGCTAGTCTTTGGAGTAGGGGTCTTTGGGGTAGGGATATTTTTGTCTCCTATGTGCCATTGAGGCACATAGCCATGTTTTTTCCTTTAAACGAGGAAAAAAATGTCCATGCCACTCCCAACATTCGATAACAAAATATTTGAAAATATTAATCTTATGGAACATAATCTAATCAACGCACAAACATTTCTCTTCAAAAATGTATACTAATAGTAACTACTATCTCAAGGCATTTAAAAGTTAAACTATATGAGAAGGATTTCTGCCATTTCTCGGGGTTGGAGTCATAAAAAACAATAGGATCCCATGGTTCCTGCAAGAGCCCTATAACTCTTTGAATGGCATTTTCACTCAAATATTTGAGCATTTGATCCCAGAATTAAACTGCTTGACATGATCCTTACTGCAGGAGCCCTAATCATTCTATGGTTGGAAGACTACTCAAATATTTTGGTGTTTGACCCCAGAATTAATATTCTTGACATGATCAAAGAACTCTTAGATTAGTTGGATGGTGGTACCACTAAAAGCTCCTAGGGATTGATAGCCACTGTTTCTAACAATAATCTAAACTAAATCCATGATGCATTCCTGTGCAACACAATCACAACTCCACCAACAAAGCTTCCAATATTCTGGTTATCAGGTGGGATAACAAAGGCTAAGCCTTCTCCACAGGCTATAGGGTTCTCACATGATGGACAGGAAACAAAAACTAGGACAAGGATTAAAAATAAAAGGTTTAAGTGCGAGAATGGTGAGACATCGGAAAATTGACTGTCGTCTAAGATAGATGAATGATTATGATCCAAACATATGTTGCAATCAGAAGTAGGACTCACAAAACAAACACCTATTAGCATAATTAGCTTCTATACATCAGTTCACTAATTGAAAAATGTAATATTACGATCCTCATATAATAACAAAATTTAATCCATCCATAAAAATATTAGGAACAATATCATAAACACGTTCACAAGTATCTTAATAAAGATTAATTCGGTCATCAAAAAATGTGGTTTGACCCAATTGATGCCTTAATGTATTAAGGGCCAATATTTTTAGGCTCTTTGTTTATCATCCATCATAAAGAAAAAATCTAAGCAACTAAATTAGATGATGACACAAGAGCGGGCTTAAAAAATGCCTGTCCAGGTTTTTGGTCGGATAGTAGACCTCGAAAACCAAGCAACTGCAATAAACATGGAAATAATTAAAATAATACAAAATGAACTACTAAAATATCCAAAAATAAAAAGCAGACAAAGAAAAAGAAACATGTAAAAGTAACAATTGTTCACTTCCACTAACCTTGGCATTCACATCATCAGGAACAATTTTGCCTTTTGAATTCCACTTCAAGTAGTCAACTCTGGTGAATTTAGTGAAACCCCTAAAACATGAATAACAATAAATTATCCCCCTATAGTAATTAGGAATTAAAAATAGATAGAATTGGAATTAATGCAAAATACCATTTTTTGCTAACAATGATTTTCTGTCTCCCATGAAACTTGAACTTGGCTTGACGCAGAGCTTCTTGGGCATGATTTGAGTGATTGTCCTTGCATTGGAATGAAAGAAGGAATTGGCCTATGGCCACATGTGCACAAGTTCCTTGAGGTTTTCGAAATGCTCCTCTCATTCTATTTTGCAACCTGTCTCCTAATACAGGTTTATTATTGATCATAGTGACAAAAAAATCAACTTTACAGTAACTATTTCAAAGACACCTCATTTACAGTGGTTGGTACACTTTAATCTCTTTTAGTCCCATTGGCATGTACTTCATGTGGTTGTTCATTGAACATTGATAAATTATCTTCTCTTATTATCTATCCCAAAAAAGAATTGGATACCAGAAGACTACATTTACAAATAATAACTTTGGAATTTTGATCGACTTGAAAATTAAACTTGTATGTAGCAACTTCTATTTATGACACTATTCATATTCCTAGAAAACCAAACAATCCTCCCATCTTCAGAACTAATTCTATCTACTTGTAACGTGTAAGTTTTCATACTTTTGACATGAAATTTTAAATTATTAGACCAAAACAGATTTCATCATGAATAAGGACATTTCTTGAGAATATTTAGGTGTAGAGATGTTTTCACATATGAAATTAAATTATCAAGTTATACAATTAGTGGATTGTGAAAAAAAATTCAGTTGATCAACTTTTAAGCTAAGTCACGTGATTATGGGAAACATGGCATGTAGGACATGTTGCTACAATTATCCGACACGGAACATGCCAAAATCAAAGGTAGGACATGTGTACCAACAATAGAGCTGATTTTATGCCCTATGGATTTGTTTAAGACAACAAAAGAAATAAAACACAATCATCTGAAAGTATTTGGATATTCCAAGCTTCTAATGAATTGGGCCAATAGCAGAAGCAGAATTGAAAACGTTCTGAGAGCCCCAATAATGAAGCTGGTGTTGGTTGCAGAACACTGCTTTGGTGATATCTATTTCATTCATATGGATAAAGATAGTTACTATATCAATATAAGTGTCAAATGATGACCAAACACAAAAAATTAAAATATTCAATACACAAAATATAAGTTTATAAGTTAGAACCATAAACTGCAATTTTCTCAGAGTCATTTAATGTCATCAAAATCGAAATATATTACAGAGAATAATTTACTGATAATGTAGGTCACAATACCAATGGAAAATATATAACAAGTTAGATACTAGAACTGTAGATGGAATAATATCATTGCCCACCACACACAAGACAATGCATCAAAAGCAGACCTAACTATAGCTTATGGAGCACTGCATAAATTATCAGACATAATAACTACTAAAAGAGTAATAGAAGTGTAGATGTTACAGCCATGAGTAGAGTATCTTACAGTGAAGTGGAGGAAGTTAAAAGCAATAAAGTGGAGAAAGTAGAAGAACCAACAAGTAAATATGTTTACAGACAACAATCAAACTCACCTACAGCTATGGAAGAACAAGTTGAATCAGATATGGCACCAACTACCAATGTAGTAAATGAGATTGCTAAGAACCTTTCTATCATTTCTTCTTGTCATTGCATATGTGGAAAAGGGAATATCCTTTGACACCAAACTATGGATCAAATACAAAGAGTATCAAGGAATATTACCTTCATGCAAAACATCGATCATATTGTAAAGCCTCTTCTTTGCTTTCAATTGAACCTACAATGAAAAAATGGAAAACATAATCATTCTGACAATCCCTCATCATTAATTATTCAAACTTCATTAGATTTCTTAAAATGCCTCATTAAAAGGAACCTAGCACTAAAATATGATGAAAATTGGACTTTAATCAAAATGAAAACCTATAAACAAGGGATGCTTGATATAAAGGGAACATACCTTCCTTTCCATAAAAATGATAACATCAATATACCCTAGGCATATATGGACCTTCAACACACATTATGTTGAAATTCAAATTCTACCATTGTTCCAATACAACATAATAACATATTTATGGATGTATAGAGAAGTTTATAATAGGAGATAATTTAATTTTCCAATATGAGATCATAGAAGTTAGGAAAACAAGGATATATTTAAAAAGGGAGGCATAGAGAATATTACTTGTGATCAAGAGACGTGAGGGTATATGTGTGGAATGCAACAACACTCTTTTCTTTCAGATTTAAATTTTTTCTTTGAAAGTTAGAACACTACTATCTATGTGAAAAAATAGGCCCCAACTTCGTAAAACTCCAACTGCATTTCCTATCACAAGCAAGAAAGGAAATGTAATAGTTAAATATTAAAAATAAATATTAAATAACTAACATCAAGGAAATGCAGTCCTAGTCATCAATGTTACAACAAAAAACACAAAATATCGAATCTATTTTTACCTTAAATGCAGGCTCAAATTGACATATAGCGATCTTGCTACCATATAGACTTTTCAACGTACTTCAGAAATAGAGGAACAATAACATTAGTCAAATAACATGAATCACATCATCAACAACAAAACATGTAGACTCACGAGTCACAATTGGAAGGTGTCAGTGAAACACAACTGCACTGACTAGATTCAGGTAAAGTGGGGACTCCACTTGTTATCACGTCCCTTAATGGTCCAATGGACATGTGGGGACCTGAATCTTGACAAACCGATAAACTGATAGAAACAAACATTATTCTCGATCTTGGCGTTCACTATCCAGTTGTGGTCATGCATGCTAATACAATTATGCATTGTAATTATGCCAATTGATTATTGCATTAGATTAATTTTGGTCTTGTTCCAATAGGTATCCTACGATCAATGCATAGGAACCTAGTGCATAAACCATTTTTCTCTTTGCTTAGATATGTAGAGCTCATTTATTTTTTTGAATAATGATAAGTATTTACAAATAAAATATACAATCAACATAAAAGAATTGAGATTCGAAAAAGTGAAGACAATTTGCAACTAAAAGGTAATAAAAATATATGTTCTCAAACCCTGAATCAATGGAAATTGACTAAAACCAATCTTGATTCAAGCTACAACAAATAGTTAAATCAAGCATCAAATGAGAACTAGAAGCATTCAAGGGACTAACACAATATTTAACCAAAATACACACAAACTTAAAAAATCGATAAAATGCTTCAAACAAAAGCAATAAACAAATCACAAAATTTTGTCAAGATATTCATGCTAAACACCAACATGGTTCATGTACTTGAATGAGCCCATTCTTGCTTAGCGAAAGTGTTGTCAAATTAGTTATTTATCCTTTAATGTTAGGACACTATCTATGTGAATAGATAGATCCTAGGCCTAGCTTTCTCAAATTTCAACGTCATTTCCTGTCATATACAAGAAATAGACAATGTAAGAGATAAATATCAAAACATCAATATTAGATAAGCTGCATGAGGGTAATGTAGTTCAAATCATCAATGTTACAACAAAAAAATACAATGTAGAATCTATTTTTACCTCAAATATAACCTCAAATTCACATATAGTAATCAGCAGCAAGGGTACATGGAACACCTGGACCAAAATAAGACTCAAGAGTCCCTCATGTGTATTAGATCATATACAATCTTAGGTGAAATTCATTTTCCAATCCACATTCTGGCCCTAGTCCTCATTTTCGACATTATGAACACGACCTTCTCTAGATAAACCGTCATTGTGATCATCCAAAAGATTATGTTCCACATCAAGTTCATTAGAGAAATTTACTATATTGTTTTCTCTCCTTCTTTCACGATCTGATCTCCAAAGAGATAATGCTCTTTCATATGGAAAATTGTCAACCTCATACTTTGCTACATATAATCTTAAGCATGTATCCACATTTTTATCAAGCTTGTTCCTCAACTTTGACTTCAAGAATGTCAGCGCACTAAACATTATCTCATCCTCCACTGATCCCAAAATCATGGTTTGACATAAATCCACTAATTTGAAATATTCTGACATTCTTTGTTGTAGCATTTCGCTATCACTGAGCTTAGTCCATAATCTTGTAATTGCACCATATTATTTATTATCCGATGGAGAAAATTGGTCCCACATTATTGTAGCAAAGAATTGATCTTGATCTATCATTTTTTCTCGATCTAAAATACCTTGAATATGTTCTCCTTGTATCTCAGCCTCTGGACAAAAATGGCTCTGCAAAATCTTGCATTTCTCTATAAAGTCAACCTTTAAAGTATCTAAACCTCGACTATGGTCCCAATATTGAGGTTATACGATAGACATGGCCTCCAACAAATCATCTCAAGGAAATTGTTCTCTTAACTCTGATGATAGTGATTTTGCAATTTCTATCAAGTTGCATATCACTAAAATTACAACATCGTGAAATCATTCTCTTTACACAGGGAGCTGTTTGGTGGATCTTCCTATCTTATCATTATAATAAAAGGGAACCATATGCCCACTAACTTCCATACATAGCATCCCTTTTTCATCAAACTTGAAAAAAATCATCATTTTCTATATTGATTATCTTACTCCAATTTTTAAATGCTAAACCTGTAAAAGACTCTGCCGTAATATACAAATTATCCAATGCAAGACATGTTAATTTTCTTGCTCTTGTGTATTCAGAAATATACATCGTGTGACTCTAAGCCATCTTCACGAGGTTATTCATTTCATGAAACATAGGAAGAATTCCAGCCAATGTTAATAATGTCTATATATCAGTTAGTAGAAATAGAAGAGTTTGAGCTTTTTCTACACTTGAGTGATGTTCATACATCACCCCTACCAAGGATGCATATTCATTGAATAGTCTTTCAGTTGGTCCCTTCATTGATATCCATCTTGTATCAACATCTCTTAATAGTTTTTTTCCATTTCTAACACCATCAGAAAAATAAAAATAAAAAAAATTAAACTCTAAAAATTGTTTAGGACTCCGACAAAAGTATGCATGAACCTCACGTACAAGATTTTCAACCTTTGAAACCAATGAAAAGTTGTTCATTGTTTTAAATGTAAGATTCATCATGTTATCCATACAATTAATACTAAGCATATACAATGAAGCTAAGAGTTGCAGTCTAACACAAAGGCCATTCCTTTGTCCTTGCATTATTGATGCTCCATCTGCTCCAACACATACCAACTTGTTTGCAATCATGAAATGATCCATACCACTAATTTCCTTCAAACTATCAATAACAAGTTCGTAAATATTTTCTATTGTAGAAATTTTGGTCATTTTATGAATTCCAAGTAGATAGGAATTCTTGATATGGTCATTCAACATATAAATGCTCATGAAAATCCATGAAGTATTATCAATAGTCGTAACTTCATCTAAAGACAGTGACAAAAATGTAGCATTTGCAATCTTCTCTTTCATATCGTCCTTTTCTACTTGATCTAGATATTTTCCCCATTCCTAACCACTCGATAAAGACCAATGAGAAGATGGAAAATTTGGCGCTTGAATAAAAGATAGATATTTCGTCATTTTTGTATAATATATCATAGGATGACCATTGGATAGGAGGTGAAATACATTGCTTAGTTGTATCGTCTTTGATAACAAATTTGTTTCATCATCTTTCCAAATTGAGATGTGATGGTTCCTCCACTTTCCTCGAGTTTTTTCTTATTTAGTAAGAATTTATTATATTCCACTTCAAATTGGAGATGTCAGCATTCACAAATAGATTTTCATCTCGCAGTAGATTTATTCTCATCATTTGTAGCTTTTTTATCATACACCTTTCCAACATGATTCTTGTTTGTGTCTAACTTCATTTGCAATTTCACTACCTTGCCAAGTTTCCAACTACATGAAATGCATTTAACTTCTTGTGAGGTCTCGTTATCATTTGTTGGAGGTATTGGTTCAATACATGGGTATCTTGAGACCCAATCAACTTTGAATTTTCTCCCTATGTCCCATTGGCTCTTTTTCCTTTTCCGTGAATGCACTGTGTCATCTTGCAAGGAAAAATATTCAACATTTGAGCTACCAATTTCAGATGGAAATGCATTTGTCTCACTTTGATTAGTAGAGGAATTTATTCTACCATCCATTGTTTGGGTTGCATATGCATTCTCAAAAGTGTTGACATCTCTCTCACTGATACCTTGCTCAAGAGAGCTTGAAGCATGAATAGGGTGTGGATTATTGGATTGAGGCTTTTGAGAATATGATATTACATCCTTTTGTTAAATGATGTTTTATTTTTCTTTCCACAATCCATGTTTGACATCTTACTTAATATTCCAAAATTTAAATTCCAAAACGATATAGAAACCATAAGTGAAGCCTGCATGAGAAAATGATATAAAATTATTACAATGGCACATTATCAATTTATATTGACCCGGCTTACAATGAGTGTTTACATTGACTCTTTTAATGAATTTTACATTACCAAATACATCAATAACATTCCCCGAAGGAGGTATAACACTAATACAATAAGAATATCTTCGAAAATTACATTTTTCAACATATTTTGGACATGAAAAAACAAATAAAAAAACCCTAAAAGTTAAGACTCAAACCCTAACCATTTACTAGGAAAAACATAAATGGGAAAAACATAACCATACCCACATACTAGAAAAAGAGACATCAATCTACAATGATTTCCCTCCATAATTGCAGTACTATGTTAACAAGTAGTAGTAAAGCAGGTGATCCTTCTTTGAAGAGACCTGGGTTTAACCTGGAAAAAAAGCATGTTCATGTGCTAATGCAGCCAACTTCGTATGATATCTCATAGTTAAGTGATTCTTGGTGGTTTGTCCTATGCAGGAAGACAAGACCAAGAGTGAGTCCTAGATTCTTTTAGGGGAATAAAACCCCTCAAATGTAGCTCCTAAGCCAAAAGTTTATGGTCTGCAAGGTTCTTTCCCCAAAGGAAATTTAACCACCAAAAATGAGATGCAGACATAGTTTAAAATACACGGTCCATACTTATTTGTTAGATGGAAAATAATACAGAGAATCCTCTGACAAATCTATGCACTATCTATACCACTCAACATTTTCTGGATAACATGTTCACATAAACTCTCCTATTTACATCCTATATATCTAACATAAATCTTAATAAAAAATATTAAAAAGATAAAAATAATAAAATTTTATATTTATATTTTAAAATTGATTTTTATTTTTAATAAATATAAATTAGATTTATATTAGGAATATATATTATTTAAAGAAATAATAATTTATTTATATAAATTTAATTTTATGTTTAAAATTTAAAATTATAAAATTATAGTTTTATAAACCTATTTTTAATAATGAATGAGTAACTTATATTTCAAACTTCAAAATTAATATATTTTATTTTATTTTATGAGTACATTACTTTATTAGTACATTCATCATATTATATTCAAAAACAATTTATGTATTCAAAAGTACTCATACTTTTAGTCACATCAAAGAATGTTTTTTTATTGATTTTGCTTTTGACATCTTTTCAAATTAACTTAACCATAGCTACATTGGTTTTAGTTTAGAAGGTGAGTTGTAAATATACCTCCCCTACAAAATGCCTAACTTATAATATTTTATTATATCTCTTATGAGACCCATTTTAGACCTCAAAATTCTCCTAATGTCCATAATCCTCTTTGGTTAGACGAAGACCTTACTCTAGCTGGAAGGTACAAAAGAAGCTCTGAAGATTTAGGGGAAAATTTGTTTAGGTCTAAGCTAGTCAAGCTCTGTAGTGCTCAAGATCTCATAATTTGCAACAGTCTAAAGAAGTGGCCTAATTCTAGGCAGATGACTTGTATCCATGGGCTTGGTAGCATCGTGGTAGACTATGGTATTTCTGATATCCCTTTATACAACGAAATAATAAATTTTGATATCTTACATGACCATGAGCCTGACTCAGATCATAGATCTTTAATTGTAACTCTCAATTTTGTCATGAATAGAGATCCCATAGAAGATAATCCACATAACCAAAAAAACTTGATCTTTGATAGAAATAAAAATGATCTTTTTCTAAATGAATTAAAAATTAATTTGCTTCCCTTATCAAGTATAGACAACATAGAAAACCACTATCATAATTTTACTACAACCCTCTCATATTCTATTAACAAGTTCTCAATTGAAGTTTCAAGTAATAAAGGAAATAGCAAAACCAACCCTTGGTATGATAAAGGTTGTAAAAGTGAGAGGAGAGAAATTAAGGAAGCTCTTGATGAGTCTCTTAAAATTGACAAGATAAAAATACACAAAGCCATAACTAAAAGGAAAAAAATGTAATATATTCATAAAAGACAAGAAAATCTCTTACACCTCTCTAAGGTGGCTTCTAAAAAATTATGGAGGCAGATTTTAACTAGAAAAAATAAAGATAATAATAGAATTGCTTTGCATGACTCGAATTCCTATCTTAAAAAGATTTATGAATCCCCAAATGTCATAGATAAATTTGAAATCCTGCTCACAACGGACGAAGTTTTCTCATTAGAAGACATAGATTTTGGGGTTGAGCATATGGAAAATGGAAAAGTTAAGGACATTGAAGGTTACCATGCAGAAATCTTAAAAAATGGAGGTCCTTTCCTCACCCCTCACATCCACAAGCTATTCAATCAAGAGGTCAAACAAGGGTTCCCTAAACAGTGGACTCAGAGCCTCACTATCCCTATTTTTAAAAGTGGGTATACAAACAACCCCTCTAATTATTAGACAATTATGATTAGCCCTCTCTTAGCCAAGTTATATGGTATTATTTTGGAAAAGAAGCTCATCATATGGCTTGAAAGTGAAGGTAAATAGGATAAAGTCCAAGCGGGTTTTAGAAGGTAGCACTCAACAACGGACCACCTCGTTACGCTCGGGATCATTGTGGAGTAATGTCATAATGATAAATCCAATCTCTTTTGTTGCTTTGTGGACTTTAGAAAGGCTTTAGATACGGTACCTAGAAATAACCTATGTAACATATTAGCAGACATTAAGGTTCCTTTCAAGTTGAGAGATGTCGCAATAAGGTTATACGAGAATGTCATTGTCAAGTTTAAGAGCAACGAGCGGTGGTCGGAATATATTAAGTGTATTATCAAATTTAAACAAGGTTTCCCCCTTTCCCCTACCTTATTTGGGATTTACATCGATAAGCTAGAAGGTTGTTTAGAGGAAGTAGGTTTTGTTGGCATGATCTTAGCTGGAATAGTCATCATCCTTCTTCTCTATGTTGACGATATTGTTCTTTTGGCAAGGTGTCCATCTGATCTTGATAAGCAGTTAATACTCAGTTAAGGATTTTCACTCTACCATGGGTATGACTGTTAATACTGATAAAACAAAAGTTAGGATTATCAAATCCAAGAAGGACACTTACGCTAATTTTGTGTACGACAATAGAAACTTGGAGGAAGTGTCATCTTACAAATACCTAGGAATCGATATTCATCATAAGCTCAACTGGAACTATAGCATTTAGAAAAGGATTAATGGAGGGTGGAAAGCTTATTTTGGTCTCGAAAATAATTGTAAAGTAGCAAACCTTGTGATGTGGGATAAAAAGAAGCTCCTCTTTGAAACTTTAGTCACTCCTGTTATCTTGTATGGGTGTGAGTTTTAGGGTTGCAACATCTCTAGAGAATCCCGGAGAAAGATTGAGCAAATCCAGAAGCATTTTATAATGTATAACCTCAAAATGAAAAGTCATACACCCTACCCTATTATCCTTATAGAAGTGGGTCTTTCCCCTATCGAGAGCCTTGCTATGACTAGGATCCTGTTATACAAGCAAAAAATCAATAACAAGGTAGAGCATAGAATTCCCAAGCCAGCTTTAAATTCCATCCAAAACCACCTAAGGCTCAAGTGAGGTTGGTATAAAGATACCAGGGCCTGGTTAAACCATTGGGAGATCGACGAAATTGTTGCATTGCAAAATATTAATAACACTAAAAATATTGTTACTTCTAAGTTTAAAGAGAAAATGTGGTTTGTGTCACATGCCCTCATCTCCCATGGGGACGTGACCTATGTGCTGGTGCTATCATTTAAGTAGGGATCTAAGCCCCATGAACAACAACAATAAAAATGAATTGAACTAGCATACATATACAAATGCAGTATACCATCTACAATGGAAGCAAATACATTAATTCAATCATTCAACATGTTTATATTAATTTATAAACAAATACAGTTGCGGAGATAAAATACACAAGAATACTTATCTTGGAAGAAGCTTGTCCCGCAACCAGCTATGTCGCTGCAACGCTCCACCCAACCATAGGCTAGTGTGCTCATCAATCTCTCAACGCCACTGCCACCCTTGAGTTGGGCATGATTCCCACAAGGAATAAGGGAACACTAGCAGGCTCACACATAGCTAAATATATATCAAAATTCAGCCAATCCAAAACTACATTTGGGTTTATCAGGCTGCTAAGGAGGTGGAAATATTGAACTACTAAGCTAGTGAGCTAAACCAGATATGGCTTGGCTTCTAAAACATCTACACACCCAACACAAGGAAGCATCCCCTTCTCTGCTACACAGTCCCTCGAGCTATGCCTTCCCTTCCAGTTCTCTTCAGGCTATGCAAAGAAGAAAACCAGCCCCTTTAGATTTGTCTGTGAGGTTCCTTCCTACACTAGGTTTATCAAGCTAGTCTAGACCCAATTCCACTCCAAACTAGTTCATACCAAGGAAAATATGCACACACAACAAGATATAAAATTATGGGTTGAGGAAAAACATTTTGCAACAAAAAACGGATTGGTAAAATGGGGAAAAACAACCCAGAATGAGCAATTCGAATTCAGCAACGAGGGCATTGCATGAGCCAAATCGACTGCTGTAAACCCCAAAATCATAATTATTTTATGGCCATTCACTCCATAGCACCAAAACGGATCTCTTGGGCATGCACAATGAGGAAAACGACAACAATTCGTGAATGAAAGAGCCCAACACTGAGCATTACCAAAAAAACTTCCCAACCATGGGGAGAAATGAAGAAAATTGTTGCCCACGTGATGGAAAATGCATATGTAGAAAAAAAATGTGAAGGACAGAGCTCTCCAAGATTCCACTACGTGAGGAAATGGAGGACGTGGGTGAACAACAGAATGGGCATGCATTTTTGGGTGTTAAATTGCCCCATAAGTCAAAATCACATTTCCCAAAAACTGATGGCTTCTCCAATTCGAATTTGGACTGCCATACTCTTCCCATCCTCATGCAATAACTACCTCAACCAATTTCTGGCAGAAATAAATGATTGGGTGAATAATACAAGAAAGGTGGTTGACAGCTTGATGGGTTTTCCCCTTGACATTTGGATTTTCCCCATTGGCTTAAAGGTTTGAATATTCCCCCACCCCTTATCCTTAAGAAATCATGCGCCCATCTCTTTAATGTTGCATTAACATAGCTGGTTGTTGGTATTGTAATTAAATTGCATATTTACATGATGTCCAAATTTATAATGTGCATGGCTAGCACGAAATACCGTCGGCATTGATTTTAATTGTCGAATCATAAAATGCTAAATCGATGCTGGGAATTGTTCCTTTAGCTCCTCACCATGATTAATTACAATATATACATCATATACATTTTTAATTGAAACGGGGTCAAAACCGGGGTGTTACAGTGTGAGAAAGATTTATAGGCTAAAAGAAAATTAAGATATTATAAGGAGGTCATCAACCCTACTCTAGAAGATCAAAAGTATCTCTCTGTTTTAACTAGTTCAAAGAAAAAAATTAATATGACCAAGATAAGAACGAACTCTCATGATCTCCATAGTGAAATAGGTCATTGTGCAGTTCCAAGGATCTTCCATCTCTATGAGAATATGAACATTGAGGATCAAAATCACTTCCTCTTAGAGTGCCCTGCGTACACCCACATTAGATCTCAACTTCATAATCTTTGTTGCAATACTGACCTTCCTAGTCTTTTAACTTGTCAAAATTATAGTGAGCTCGGGATGCTTCTCTCCAAGCTCTTTGACCATAGAAATACAAATTTAAAACAAACTAAATAATTCATTTTTTAAGGTTTGATAGACCAAAGTTTGGTCTCAGGGGACATTAACCACCAATCATCAGTTTATATTTACATTATAAATGAATTCATACTAAGTACAGTTTGGATACTTGTGGGATGAATTAGTCACCTATATTGAAAATGGAATTCCCAATGAATTTATACTAGAATGAAGAAGGAAAATACAAAAACTATTGGCAGAAAATATATTTTCCTTTACATGATGCAAAAACTATACCCTAGATATAAACCTTTATATCAAACGTGACTTCTATTGGATTTTGAAAGTCAATTTCAAGCATTTCCATTGAAATCAAGTGACGTTGCACCAGTTATAGTCCTTGGGAACCTGAACAACATCTTGAAGAATTCTGAGCAATTGTGGCATGTCCAAATTATCAATGAACAATTTAGGCATAAGTTGGAGAAACCCTTGAGGCTTGCATTAACACAATAGAAAGAAGCAAAATGAATTGAATCTAGGATATTTGTTATAGAAGCACATGCGAGAAAATTCATCATCCCTATGTCATCCATTGATGATGCTATTTTCTCTTCGATTGGAAGCCTTAGCATAGAAGTGGAAGGTTGTTATGATGGTGAGCCATCTCTAGCAAAACCAGAGCTCAAAGAACAACATGGGTTTATAATTAATTATTTTACAATAGCCACAACCCTAACAATTATTTGTAGACAAATGAAAAACAATTCTTGGGGCATATACATGAAGAGAATCCCATAGCCGAAAAACCATTCTGGAACTGTTAGGCTTCTTATCAGCTTCATCCAAATCATTATAGTGACCATTTTTTCCAGCCACTTTTCAAAAGTTGTTATAACTATTCAGAATCATGTAGTGCATGTTTTGATCCTATTAAATTCTACTCATCAAGGTACAAGTGCTGAAAATTTCCATATTCTTCTACCCTTTCTTCTTCATTTCTAGTAAAACTCAAGGGAAATTTTGGATCTCAGTTAAGGTTGAAAATTCAGAATATGGAAAGTAAAAGATTGAGAATTCATGTCTACTTCTCATACCACATAAACATTAATGGAAAGTAAAAGTAAAGAGAAGATGCTTTTTCATATTCTTTACCTGAAAAAGAAGCCATATGGATTGGTCTTGTAGTTATCACTAAAGTCTAAAAAATTATACCAAAAATAAAGTATGGAAAGACAAAAATGAAGTATCAAACTTGGTACCTAAGGTGAATTAAGTATTTTCCGGTGACACAATTACAATTTCCTCAAAATTAAAGTGCCCATGTTCTTGCGATGTGACATCAAAACTGAAAAATACAACTAATAAATAAGCATATGCACTTTGAATGAGTGAACTAGAGTTTTTTATATATTATTCCAGTTCTAAATAGTTTAGAAAATCGAAATGTCATAGTAAAACAAGGCTTCCAAGGCCAAATAGGTCCCTTGTTCCATCCATTAATTATTTTTATGCAATCTCCCATTTGGATAGAATGCATCTTCGTTCCACATTGTTTGAATATCCATTAATTATTTTTATACAATCTCCCATTTGGATAGAATGCATCTACATTGAAAGTAAATTGTCAATTGTGCAAAAATTCAATGGGTCATGTCACAAGAGGCATCCCATAAGCTCAAAAAGAAAATATTAGCTTGAAAGTCATATCCATCAAGTATTCCATTTACAATGAAATATGGTATGCAAAATCCAAATACATATTGACAAAGGTATCTAGGCCACATTTCTCATGTAACAGATACCATGTATAAGTACTAGGAATTATCATGCACACAAAATTTACCAGGGTCTAGACTTTGTGACTAGTCTTGGCATGGAAAAAATGCCTAACCATACAAGGTACACTAGTTATGATGGGATAAAATTGAATTGTATGAAACTACATACCAAATGCACATACACATTAATCATTAGAACTAACATGTTTAGATATATGGTAAGAGACTCACCACTATGTAAGAAAGGTAAATTTCAATACAACCTTATGATGTTAGTTGTGATAGATCTAAACTATGAACCTAGACAACGATCATCACTTGTGATGAAACACCAGGAACCCTCCCACAAAGCCACCTTGGAGATTTAGTACAATACAATACTAATTAGAAAATTAACTATTTTGGATAATTATGCATGTGACTCAGTCTGTTGTGGTTTTCTATTAAGGGGATGGGGGTCTAGAATGTATATTTTTCCTAGAGTGTAAGAGAATGATGCTTTATTTTCTATAACCTATCATAGCTATAATTAAAATATAGAACACACATAAAATTTACTCTTGGTGCGTTTGAGGACAAAATTTTGATCTTCCTACCATGGACAGGGTTCCCTTCTCGTTGAAGCTTACCCCACCCCACCCCACACCTGTTGGAGTATCGGGTACCTCCACATGGTATAACTGCCGCACCTCTGGGAATATAAAACAAGTGGTTTAACCACCACTCCTGGTGATAGGGCCTTGTGCTGGGTTTCAAATGTTCACCAAAATCTGCAGGTTTTGGTGTAACGGCAAACCTTACATGGTATCAGAACTGAGGTCTCAGGTTCAATTCCCCCGAGCTACGCCGGAGGCGGGGTGTTGGAGTATCAGGTACCTCCACATGGTATAACCGCCGCACCTCTGGGAATATAAAACAAGTGGTTTAACCACCACTCCTGGTGATAGGGCCTTGTGCTGGGTTTCAAATGTTCACCAAAATCTGCAGGTTTTGGTGTAACGGCAAACCTTACATGGTATCAGAGCTGAGGTCTCAGGTTCAATTCCCCCGAGCTACCTCGGAGGCGAGGTGTTGGAGTATCGGGTACCTCCACATGGTATAACCGCCGCACCTCTGGGAATATAAAACAAGTGGTTTAACCACCACTCCTGGTGATAGGGCCTTGTGCTAGGTTTCAAATGTTCACCAAAATCTGCAGGTTTTGGTGTAACGGCAAACCTTACAACATCAGACCATAACTATTCCATGAGTAGTTTCAAAAGTATTTGGCTGAGTGTGTATCTCTCTTACATGAATAGCTACCCCTCAAATTAATAGGCACTAGCACATGAAATCCATGAAAGTCCAGTCCACTCTTCGAGGTGTAGCCTAACCCTGTCCATGATGGTATTTTCTTGAAGTGATTCCCAATAAAAGAGAAAACAACCATAAATTTTACTCTACCTAAATTGGGATATGGAATTTCCCTTCCCATATCTTGATAGAAAAAGGAACATTGAACTTTCAATGAAAAATACAGGCAAAGGAATTATCCCCAATAATAAGGAGATCAATGACAAGTTACAATAGAATGAGTATTTTCTTGGATGACATGGACCATATTGAAACTTGGTTCAAAAGATATGCAAGGATTTGAGATTTTGGCTAATCAATAGCATATACAATTCATGTATTGCTCCATAAGATGATTAATCTATCTTAATCATGATATGATTCTGACAACCATAATATTAGGAGGCTTGATTGTTGCAACTTTCTGGAACTGTTAGACTTCTTATCGGCTTCATCCAAATCATTATAGTGACCATTTTTTCCAGCCACTTTTCATAAGTTATTATAACTATTCAGAATCGTGTAGTGTATGTTTTGATCCTATTAAATGCTACTCATTAAGGTACAAGTGCTGAAAATTTCCATATTCATGTGCCCTTTCTTCTTCATTTCCAGTCAAACTCAAGGGAAATTTTGGATCTCAGTTAGGGTTGAAAATTCAGAATATGGAAATGAAAAAGTGTTATATTGTTGAATTTTTTAACATGGTATTGTTGCGTTTCAACAAATTCTTCCCTAGATTAAATGAGTTTGGTTGCAAAATAATTTGCATCCATTCCACGTGTCCGCATAAAATATAGAAGTGGTGAGTGCTTCTCTTAGAGTTTTTTCAATCGAAAATGTCACTATTGTGAAGGGAAAATGCACCAAACCATTTAAAGAATTGAGATTTATTCAAGTGAATAGTGTGCCTAAGCTACCATTCCATATAGGAAAGCTCAAGCATTTGAATTTCATGGACGATAACTCAAAGGGGAATGTAAAACTCTAGAATAATAACATGAAGAACCACGCGCATCTCCATATATCAATGTATAAATAGAAGTTTCAAGGTCCATTCACACACAGGACAATGCATCAGAAGAAGACCTAACTATAGCTTCTAGAGAACTGCATAAATTCTCAGACATAACAAATTTTGAAAAAGTAATAGAAGTAGATGTTACATCCATCAGTGGAGTAGCTGAGAGGGAAGTGGAGGGATTTAAAAGCAATAGAGTGGAGAAAGCAAAAGAAACAACTAGTAAATATGTTTACAAAAAACAATCACACTCGCCTCCAGATATGGAAGAAAAAGTTGAATCAAATATGGCACCAACTACCAATGTAGTAAATGAGATTGTTGAGAACCTTTCTCTTATAGCTCAAAATTACACATCTCTACCTATGACCACTTTCCCATGATTCTGTCACATGTCGACACTTCATGAAAGTCACTGAAAAAATTCCCAAATAGGAGGACCCACATCTTGAGTTTCGTAACTCTGTTAAACCTCTTATTTACACCATTGGAAAGGTATTTGAGTCAGCTAAAACTCTCTAGAAGGCACTAAAGTCTGAAAATTCCTAGAAGTACCCTAAAATTGATATTTTTTATGTACACGAGAGTTACCTTAAGGAAACCCGCGTGTTGCACGCGACTTGTTATATATAATACCCGTGTGTTCCCTAAATATGTGACTATTTACACTTCAACCCATGTATACCTCCTACACACACGATTGTTTTCTCTGAAACCCACGTGTTTTTCCTATAGACATCAAAAAAATAAGTTTCTTGAAGTTTGGGTGGTTATGCAACTGACTCCTTCAGTTGTAACTACTTTGTCTTTGACCCTATCTCTTCAGAAGCATATAAATAGAATTAGGGAGGTCCATGAGAAGGGACTTAAACTTTTTCATTGTCATGCTAGAGGAATTGGGACTCTCACTCCCCCCACCTTTTCCTTAGAATATATCTCCTTGTGTTGCAGAGCTTGGAGGCCGAGTTCCTTGGAGAAGAGAAGCAACAGAACCAGATCAATGTTTCGTGAGGTGCCCAACTTGAAGAGAAGGTATAGTTGTACTTCATTTCATGATTAATAAAGATGTGATGTCCTTCTTCTTCCCAAATCAATGTGTCTTGTATATTGAATCTATGATTATTATTATATGATGTTATTTATCAGATTATGTTTTCATGTTTCACTGAATATAATCTCCTTTCATATAGTCTATTTGGTTTGAGGAAGGTATAATTCATTTTGCAGGTCTCTTGGAGCAAGAGGAACAAGAAGAGGATTGAAGGGCTGATTGGATCAACCTTTGCTTGGATAAGGTATGAACCATTCTAATCTCTGATCTTGTTTATATTTACTTGCATAATTATATGCATCCACCTTTCAAACCTGGTACGTTGATGGCCTCTTAAACCCTAGCCATAGGAAACTTTCCTCTACAACAGAACTGGAAACTATACTGGGGAGGGCCTTTTCTATTTGGGGTTTCTCTTTATTTCTTTCAGTATTTTGCAAGTTTTTAGGTCCTTCTTTCCACTTAGGAACATTGTCTCAGTCTGATAGAACACCTCCCTTGCCTTCCTAAGGCAATTTTTGACCTTTTTGGGATTTTTCCCACCCATACATGAGTTGTAGACTGAACAGTCGCATGTCTGGTGTGTACACGTGACCTTCTATACTGTAAACCCATGTATGACAGTGATCAATTAGTAGGAAAACTCGTGTGTGCCCCTAAAACAATGTTTTTCCTCATTTTTTGTGGTTTTTTCTGCTGTTGTGGGATGTCTGGTAGGTCTTTTGGGGTCCTCTATAGGTGCATGACTCCATTGAGTTAGTGTCATCCATTTTGGGTGTTATTTATCTATGTGGTAAGTATTTTTGTAGCATTAGGGTTTTCTCTTTGCTCATCCCCCCCACCCCCTTTGCTTGTCATGATTTTTGACTTATGTTTCTGGTCAACATATGTTAGTGATCTTTGTTTGAAATTAGAAGCTCATTGGTCTTTGTTTCCTTCTTATTTTGTTGGTTCAATTCACCATGCCAAAGTAGTTGACTTATCTCTTATGCAAGTCTTCCTTCCAAGTAGGGTTTATACTGACTTTAGGGAATTCTAGAGTCTGTTTGGTGGTTGTATAGCAGAGATCATTTTGTTTTGTTCTTGTCATCTGCATACTTTTGTTTGTAGGTAGTTTTTCTTTCACATTTATAAAAGAAAAGAAAAAGAACATATAGTTGGTTAATATGCATGTAGATTAGGGTTTTGTCTTTAATGCACTGCATATCATTATTCTTGAAAAAATAAAAAGATTTTTTTCTTTTGTGGCTTTCAAGTTTCTATTTGAAAAAGAAAGAGAATAGTTTTTTCTTTTTGCATTTCATTTCTCTTTGCTTATTCATTTTGTTTCAACTTTGAGTCAAAACACCATATAAGTTTCACGCCATTACCTTCGACTAATAACAGCCAGTTAAAAATAATGATATATTTAAAAATTACTAGTAAGTTTTCCTTTTTAGGCTCTTACACCAACTAGCTTAGGCTAGACATGTGGACTATGGACTTTTAACTGTCCACAAGTACTTGATTTCACACATAGTTGGAAAATCACTAGGTAAATCCTCCTCTATATTAAGTTTATTTGGGAATCTCCTCTCACACAGGAGTTAAGCACGAGGCCATGTGAGGACCTGGACTGAGGAGATAACCCTTTGATTCCTTGTTCAAGCATAGATCAATATTTTTACGCGTCTGTGGATTTCTATCAATACCACCTCTTAGGCCCCATGTGGTGCCAGTGTTGACAGGGTTTCGGGCTTTACTACCCTGCCCATGCATACAAATCAGGCTTGCAACTATCCCCCCAGACTCTCAGTATATTTATGGTAGCCTTTAGTCTCTCTAACATTAGGGTTCATACACAGGTATACCAAAAGGCTATTTTTGGTCTACCTTAGACGGGCTTGGAAGGTAACCCTGGTAGAAGGTGTGGGAGGGCGGTTGGGTGATTCCTCTGCTTGTGCCTAAGAACATCTACAGGGACACCAAGTAACCATCTATCAACTTTCTTCTGGAAGGCATCTTTGTTTTCCTGTTTTGATACTTAGGTCTTTTTCTAGTGGTTTGTTCTTTGTAATGTTTGTTTCCTGTCGACCTTAGACTTTGTCTCCTTGTTTCAAACTATGGCTAACACCCCTTTGAACACCAACCAAGAGATCCCCATGTCGGGAACTCCTTGTACTATTCATCTCATAGGGAATGTTCGTGTTCCTTTCATGGCCACCTTGAATTTTCTTGGATTCACCCTAGGGATACCTGTGTGGTTGTTTTCCACTCCAATTGTCTTGAACGCTCCCGATGCTTCTCAAGTAAGCTCCTTATATTAAGGGCATCAAAACATTGCTTCCCCTTCACCTATAGATGCTTCTCCTCCTCCTTCTACCTCATGCGGTGAAAGTACTGATACTAGTAACCAGCCGTCTAAAAGGAGTAAAAGAAGAAGGAATAGAAAGAAGACACATAAGCAAGGGGGCACCCATTTAACCTCTATAGATAAAGTTGAAACTCACCACCCAGCCTCTGCAGTCCATGCTGGGGGAACCCATATAACTTCTATATTTCATGTTGGATCTAAGCACTCAACCTCTGCAAGTCAAGTTGATCTCCACCATCCAGCCTCTGTTGATCATGCTGGTGGGATCCTTCCAACCTTTCCAGGTCACGTTGGATCCAGTCACTCAACCTCTACAGTTCATGCTGAGGGAACTCATTCAACATTTTATGTTTAAGTTTAACCTCCCCATCCAACCTTTGCAATTCATGTTGGATCCATCCACCCAACCTCTGAAGGTCATGTTGGGGGCACACACTTAACTGCTGCAAAGCATGTTGATCCTAACCATTCAGCCTCTGCTGTTCATGCTGGTGGTGCCTGTCCAACCTATGCAGGTCATGTTGGACCCAATCTCTCAGCCTCTGCAGGTCATGTTGGGGGGAGTCTATCAGCCTATGTGGTTCACGCTGAGGACAAACAGTCAACCACTACGAGTCATGTTGACTCCGTTGAAAAGAATAATCATTCTAAACACAATCCCAAGTTTCCATGTAAGCTTTGTGAGGGAGACTACCTTACTTATAAATTCCCTTCCATCGTGGAGGTACGAACAGTTTGGTTTCATGGTCATATCGTTTTTAAACATCCTAAATTTTTTCAACAACCAGGCTCTATTAGTCAGGTTGGACCCAGTCACCCATCCTCTGATGGTCATGCTAGGGGAAAACTATCAGCCTCGATAGGTCATGCTGAGAGAAAACAGTCAGCCATTGCTACTCATGTTGACACCATTGAGAAAATTGGTCGTTTGAAGTGAAAAATTAAGTTCCCTTGTAAGATATGCGAGGGAGATCATCTTACTCACTAGTGCCTTGCTATCGTAAAGGTGCGAAGAGTGTGGTTCAAGACTCAAGAATTTCCTTCTCTTGAACAACCTATAGTTTCTCAACAACCTACTCAACCTTTGGTTGATCTAGTGGTCGAACCTTCCCATACTTTTCTTCACCCCACTCTTCTTTCGGAGAGTGATCCTTTTGTGATTGAACCAATGTCATCTTTGGTCAATCCCATTCTCCCTTCAAAGAGTGCTTTTCATGAAGCGGTTGAATCAATTCCATTGTCGATCAATCCCACTCTTCTTTCAGAGAGTGAAGTGTCTTCTAGTCACATTTTATTCACTTCTAGTTCAGAACTTACTAAACATGGGGGCACTGAACTCGCTTCAGATCAACCCCCACCAATCCCTCAGATTGCTTCCTTTGATTGGGATATCCTAGTTGAGCCGCGCCTTCCTTCTGATACACCTTTCCAAATAAAGGTCAAAGTTGAACAATACATGATTGCTCGTTGTATTGTTAATGAAGGAGCCCCAGTTAGTATCTTGTCTGCTCATGCTTGGCAAGGCATGGGATCTCCCAGCCTTGTGTCGACTACTAGTCAATGACTAGCGTTTGATAAAAGAACTAGTATAGCCTTGGGAATTCTTTCTCAAACACCTGTTACTCTGGGTGGGAATACCATCTTAGTTGACTTCATGGTGATAGAAGACTCCTTGGATTTCAATATGCTCCTTGGACGTGATTATGTCTATTCCATGCAAGCTGTGGTGTCAACATTTTTTCATGTGATGTACTTTAACCATGGCGAAGAAATTGTCACTATCGATCAGTTGGATTTTCTTGATCTATCTCTTGAACCAACTAGAGGCCATGTATTTCCTTTATTGATTCCTAGTGTCTCTATGGACACTACCCCACCACGGGTGAGCTCTGTGGCCTCATGTCCTTTGCATTCAATTGCTACTAAGAAGAAGCCTCTGTTTTCATGCTTACCTTCTCGCGACTTGGTCCCAACAGTTGACCAGGTGAGTCATCCTACACAGACTATGGATCCTACTCTCCACTCTGTCGATCCATTTGAAAGTTTAGACATGTGTCCTATGTCGGATGATTTCCTTCCTTCGGATGAAGTCTTCTTAGATTCTTTGATACAGTCTGACCCTTTTTTGGATGTTGGTTCAGTTGTGACTAAGTCTAACCCTAATTTTCTTAGTAAGCCTGATCTTTCCATGGATTGGTCTTCTTATGTTGGTTTTTTTGAGGTTTTGGACTTTCCCTTCGAACAACAAGTCAATGATCCCGATGAGTTTGATTTTTCTTATGAATTTTTCAATTCTATGATACTGAGTTTGTTCCTGTAGACTCTATCTCCCTTGTTGGTTTTTTCTTTTCTTCTGAGGTTAATCTTATTGATCATAAGCCCTCAGGCCTTGGCACTATAGAATCTTCTTTAGTTGATTCTTCCTTGACTACAACTTTTGTAGAAGATAGAAAAATTGCATGTGTTTCTACCAAAGGGACCTGCATCGGATCTTTTCTTCTGAATGTGATTTCGATGATGTTGTTTCTTGGAGACAGGAATTTTAGTTGGATTCATAATTGTTTACTGACCTTTCCTTGTTTTTCAAGTTGTAACTGCATTTGCATGTACTCTGCTCGCGCTTATGAGCCCGATGTCGACTTCCACACTCTTAACTCATTGTATAAGCCCTCATCTATGTTCTTATCATCACTCAACCTTGTATCATTTTGCCTTTGCAACTTGACACCTGTTACCTTGAGGAGACATTCCCCAAGTGTCTTTATCTTGCTCATGTTCTTTGCATTATGCATAGGTTTGTTCCTCGTGCTAAGAACTAGTTTCACCTGCCTATGACACTCGTCTCCTCGCACTTAGAGCATTATTTTTGCTCTCCTTCGAGCTCGTTAAAACTTCATGGGAAAGATATGGAGTTTCTTTAGGCCTAGGTCTAACTCCTCAAAATAGACTTGACTGTCGAGTAAAATTGTTTGTTCAGACTCGTTAAGAATAAGTGAATGGAAATCCACAGTGGTGGTAGTTTATCACTTTTTGGACCATGTGGAATAATTACGAAAAAGGAGCACTCTCTTTTCTTCAAAATTGAGAAGAGTATTCTCAGGTATAGGTTTATCACTTTTCCAGACCCGAGGGACTAAATTTACAGAAAAGGAACCCCCGGTATTAGCTTAGTTTTCTCTTTTTTGTGCTCTGGACCCAAACATGAAAATTTTTATGAGCATACTTTATGTCTTTTTCATGCTCACTAAAACCTAAAGAACAAAGCATCGAGTTTACTATTGTAAGCCCCATTTCTCGTAATCAAATGGATATTTCTGAGTGATCTTTCCTTCCTTCACACTTGTTAAACTCATGCTATCTACTGATTCTGAAGGTGCATTGGGTACATGATAATTTAACCTTTTTTGGACCTACCCGACCAAATACGAAAAAGGTGCGCCTTACTTCTTCGAAAGCTAAGAGAGTTCTTTTGTGGTTTGTTTTATACTTTTCCGACCTCAGGAGACTAAATTAGACGAAAACGTTCCCCCTTGAAGTCTTCTTTGGAGTTTTCAGACTCTCAAAACTATGAAAACACCATCGAGCATCTACTAATTCAAGCTCGTAAAATCCATGAATCAGTGCTTTATCAAGCATTATCTTATCTCTTCTTCTAGCTTGCCAAAAATAAAGAAGGTCCTGAGTTTTCTTTCTTGGACTTGTTAAACCTTTTCAAGAAAGAGGGAAGGGAAGTTCATTCACATGTATTTTACATCATGGCAGCAAGTCTTGTCTCCTTGAACAAAGCACCAGTTTTGAGTCCATCAATAGTTGGGTCTCAATTTTTGACTTATCTCGATTCAGAGTTATTACTCCTCCACTTGGTTTCTTTTCCAATTATATGGGGAATCTGGCAATGTCTCCTACATGGCATATTTGTGTTGTTGGTTCCTTTGTGTCAAAAGGTTCCTAAGTCACTTTTGTTTCATGCTCATTGTTCAAGGATTAAAGCTTTGTCGGCAATTCTGCAGTTTCCTTGACCTTTTGTGTCAGCCATTTCCTGGTATCAGGCCATTACATCATGTCTTTGGAAGTCCTTGTTGTGAAATTCAGCACCAGTTCCAGATCCAATTAGTCTTTGACTTACCTCGTGTTAGATGATAGAGGATGCCTTAGTTCCTTCCTTCCAATGAATCTCTTCCTATCGACTGCAACACCTCTTGCTCTGGGAATGAGATTTAGAGTTTTATGAAAGTACCTTGAGGATTGCAGTCATCAGTGGAAATTTCCCTTACTATTGGGTAGTGGGAATACCTTAATGTCTCCTACTAAATGCATTCTTCAAGTGTTCGACTTCAAGTCCTTGTATTCACACTTGTTAGAATGTACTAGGTACCTTGGGGACCATTTTCATTAATGGTGGTTTCCCTCACGTTTGTTAACGGTTCTCATTATTGACCGGTAATCAAACAGTTTCCTCCATGTTCGACCTCAGCTCCTTTATTTGCATGGCTATGATTCGTACCTTTTGGGCAGTTTAGATTGAAGATATTGGGCCGACAGTAGCATTGTTATCTTTTGCTATTTCCCGATTTGCATAATATCTTGTCACACTTCATATGACATTTTGCTGAGACATAGATCCACCTTATATTCTTGTGGCTATGATCAATTATTGAGCATGGATCTACCTTGTTCAGTTGTGGCCATGGCTCATTTAGATTTGATATGGTGCCTTTTTGCATATTGAGCGACCATGATAGTTTCATCAGTTATACATATGTTGGATCCTCCTGTATATTTATGGAAATGATTTGTTTATGGAATTGTATGTCCCAGAGATTAGTTTTGTCTGACATTTATCTATCTTTTAGTTACCTTTGTTCGAGCCTTTTGATCTTGGATTCTCTGCTCTCTCCATACTCAGTTGTTTCCTTTATAATGTATTTAGGCTATCATTTCTCCCTCTAACCTCATACATTAGTGGGCATCTATTATAGCTCAAAATTACACATCTCTGCCTGTGACCACTTTCCCATGATTCCGTCGCATGTTGACACTTCATGAAAGTCACTGAAAAAACAACCAACTTGGAGGACCCATATTTGGAGTTTTCTAACTCCATTTTACCTCTTCTCTACACCATTGGAAAGGTGTTTTAGTGATCTAAAACTTTCCAAAAGGCACTAAAGTCTGAAAATTCCCAAAAGTACCCTAAAAATGAGATTTTTTGATGTACACGTGAGTTTCCTTAAGGAAACCTGTGTGTTTCATGCGACTTGTTATATATAATACTCACATGTTCCCTAAATAAGAGACTATTTAAATTGAAACCCATGTGTACCTCCTACACACGTGACCATTGTCTCTGAAACCCATGTGTTTTTCCTGTAGATGTCAAAAAAGGAAGTTTCTCGAAGTTTGGGTAGTTTGGGTGGTTATGCAACTGACTCCTTCAGTTGTAACTACTTTGTCTTCGACACTATCTCTTCATAAGCATATAAATAGAGATAGGGAGCTCCATGAGAAGGGACTTGAACTTTTGCATTGTCATGTTGGAGGAATTGGGACTCTTATTTCCCCCAACTTTTCCCTAGAAGCTATCTCCTTGTGTTGCAGAGCTTGGAGGCTGAGTTCCTTGGAGAAGAGAAGCAACATAACCAGATCAAGGTTTCGTGAGGTGCCCAACTTGAAGAGAAATATTTGTACTTCATTTCATGATTAATAAATATGTGATGTCCTTTTTCTTCCCAAATCAATGTGTCTTGTATATTGAATCTCTGACTATGATTATATGATGTTATTTATCAGATTATGTTTTCATGTTTCATTGAATATAATCTCCTTTCATATAGTCTATTTGGTTTGAGGAAGGTAAAATTCATTTTGTAGGTCTCTTGGAGCAAGAGGAACAAGAAGAGGATTGAAGGGCTGCTTGGATCAACCTTCGTTTGGATAAGGTGTGAACCATTCTAATCTATGATCTTGTTTATATTTACTTGCAGAACTATATGCATCCACCTTTCAACTCCAGTACGTTGATGGCCTCTTTAACCCTAGCCATAGGAAACTTTCCTCTACAACACTTTCCATGATGGATGAGACTAGAATACAATAGTACAAACATAAAACCATCACAAAGAATATTACATAAATCCATTAATAAGAGATGATGCACAAACAAAAAACATGATTCTAGGAATGGAAGAACAACATAAACAACATAGCAGAGCTCCAACTATTGATGCAATAACATAGGACATAAGTGTGGAACATGAAAGTCATATTGGGGAAAATGTAGAAAAAACTAAAACTACAGAAGTTGATAAGAATCCTTTATCCATATCTCCAACTCTATAAGAACAACATGAAGAACCATAGGTCTCCCCATTTATCAATGCGGAAACAAAAGTTCCAAAGACCATTCACACACTAGAAAAAGCATCAGAAGCAGACCTGATTATAGATTCTGAACTTGAAGAGCTACATAAACACTTGTAAACAACTACTTTTGAAAGGAAAATAGATATGGGTGTTAAATCCATCAATGGAGTAGTTGAGGAGAACTTGGTAGAAGTTAAAAATAGTAATGTGGAAAAATCAGAAGAATCGACAAGTAAATATGTTGACAAACAACAGTCACAATCACCTACAGCTCTGAAGAACAAGTTGACAACTCAGGTCCAGCTCCAGCTACCAACAATAGCAGTACAAACAAAAAAGTAGTAAAAACAAAAAAGCATCTTGAAGAATCTAAAATAACTACATTGACGGATTTGACAAGAGACAATGCACATACAACATAATTAATGGTAGGAATGGTAGAAAAGGATAATGAATCCAGCATAGCTCCAGTTAATAATGCAATAAAAGAGGACACTGGTGTGGAACATGAAAGTAATAATGGGAAAAACACACAAAAGACCGAAACCAGAGGTTTTGAGGAGAAACCTTCAACCTTGTCTCCAGCTCTAGAAGAACAACATGAAGAACATTAATCATCTCTATATATCGATGCAACAATAGAAGTTCCAAAGAAACTTTACACAATAGAAAATTCATCGGAATCAGACCTCATTTTAGCTACTAAAGAACTGCCTAAACACTTAGACATAACTTTTGACAAGGAAATAGAGGTAGATGTTACATCTAGTAATGAAGTAGTTGAGAGGAAAGTCGTGGAAGACATGGGTTTATAGAAATGGAAGTCTTAGCATAGAAGTGGAATATTGTTTTGATTGTGAACCATCTCTAGCAAAATCAAAGCTCGAAAAACAACATGGGTTTATAATTTATTATTTTACAATAGCCACAACCCTAATAGCTATTAGTAGATAGATGAAAAATAATTCTTGGGGCATATAAATGAAGAGAATCCCTATAGCCATAACCGATTTCTCAAATTGCAAGAATAAAATCTAAAACTTATGAATGGATTTTTCTGTTTAAGAAAAAGGAAATGAGATCACTTTAAATCTAAGAGGAAATTTGAGTTACAGAAGCAAAGAATGTGCACACTGGGCATTGCAACGATGAAACATATAATTGGCCAATGGCAGAGAAAAAATAGTTATCTTGAAGAAAAATTTAACTAGTGAGTGTGACCATACCGGTAATCTGAAATATCGATTCGATGTACACAATGCAAACCCATAGACCATAAATGCTGAACTTGAACTATGATTCATGAATAATGTTAACCTTGAATGTTGAACATTAAATCCCTATTATCTATGTTGATGCATATCAATTCTTTGAGTGGGTGACTCCCTGGGCAAGCAAGACATTTTATAGGGACAAAATCGAAGTGTATATGTGCTTAATATTGCTAGAACTCAGGGCGAGCCAACGATATGGGTCAAATTCTACTGGAAATCGAGGGCGAGCCATAGATCCCACTCAAATTCCGTTATAAATAAAGGGTGATTCAAAGTTTAGGCAAATTTTCCTAGAAATGGGGGTGAGCCGAGGATCCCACGTGAAGTTTGGTAGAAATCGGTGGGCGAGTTGAGGATCCTGCTCAATTTTTGGTAGAAATCGGTGGGCGAGCTTAGGATCCCACTCGATTTTTGGTAGAAATGGTTGGGAGAGCAGAGGATTTGCTCGATTTTTGGTAGAAATCGGTGGGCGAGGAGAGGATCCTATCATTTTTTTGTAGAAATTGTGGGCAACTAGAATATTTTTTTTTGTAGAAATCGGGGGCAACATGAGGATTTTGGGGGATCGAGGATTTCTTTCACAAGGATATTTAGGTAAAATTGATTATTTTATTAATAATTAATGGAAAATTTTAATATTTTATAAAAAGTGTTTTAATATACCAAATCCACCCACCAAAAAATTAAACTCCTTTAAAATCACCGATGGGCTACATTTCTCCCTTAAAATCATCTCTGCTACCTGGGGTATTTGTATCCCTAGGTGCCAAAACACGCTCAAATAAGTGAATCACTCTGAACGAAAGGATGGAGTGAGATGGAGGGAGGGCGTTATACCCCATCTAATCCTTAGAATACTATAAAATCCCTCAACACCCTCGTGAAAGCATTAAAAGACCTGGTACAGAGGATGATTTCCTCTAAGGAGATAAGGCCAAGGAGAGAAAGGACCCACTAACTGAAGGGTCGCAAGGGTGTACAAAGTGGTTGTGAATGAATACGATTGTCTTATAGTTGAAGCAGAGGCCACCAGAGCATGTAAACAGGATATGGAGCCATGTGACCGAGTGGTCAACCCTTAGGGTCCCTAGACACCACCCTCAAGGTTAAAAACCCCTATAAAGGGTAGTCAGCAGATCCATTAAGCCGTAGTACCCCTAAAGGAGGACCAAAGGGACCTACCATGACCACCATTGCTCAATACCACCCCTCCTGGTAAAAAAATTGGCCCTCTCTCCCTGGGGTACACTTGAAGGTGCACTGGGTACAGGTGCAGTGTAACAGGCCCCTAAACCCATTCCCTTAATGTAAAATTACCTAATGGTGCTTAGTATACCACTTGAGGTGAAATATTTCATGGAGAGGGAATATGTTATGGTTAGTGACCTTGTTCATGATAGTTGATGCTCAAAAGATTCATTTTCATATGTAAGGTCCTTGTTTTCCCTATTTGCCATGGTGATCTAGATCTTGGGGGCTGAGACCTGAAAGGATTGGATGTTCAGAGAGGAGGGGAGTAAACTTGAAAATTTTTATTAATATATCTATGATTACAATCGGAGTTGAGGCTCTTTGAGCCTCACCTCTCAAAACATCAACTAAAATGGATTAACCAAGAAGAATTCACAATGATTAACACAAAATACAAATAAAAACCAGAAAAGTAGGAAGCCAAAAATCATTGAATGCTTTATTGAGAAGGCATATAGATTTTTTGTAATATTATTAAAATGTGACTTGGGACCATAGCATGGGTCAGAACCATGGGTTGCCATATACCATGGATTAGAGAGGTATAATGTTCCTTGAAGCCATACCATGGAACAAAACCATGGGCTGTCAAATACCATGGATGGGAGAGGGTGACCTCTCCATTTAATGCCTTGATGATGAATGGGAGAGGGTGGCCTTTCCATTTAATGAGTTTATGTCTTACACCTCCAAATTTATACCATATTCCCCCTGAAATTTGGATCATTCTTCCCCCCTTAGAAAATGATGGTTCCCATCGTTTCATGCTAAAAAGAGACCCATGATTACAATGTGCCAATTTCCAATGAAGAGAATGGTTTTGTGAGGTTAACCCATAACCTTGAGTTTTGTGTGGTTGACCCATAACCGTGACCATGGTTGTGGGTTTTGTGTGGTTGACCACTAACCATGATTACAATACATAACCGTGGGTTTAGTGTGGTTGACCCAGAACCATAACCATGGGTTTTGTGTGGGTGACCCTTAACCATGGGTTTTGTGTGGTTGACCCATAACGATGATTACATAACCATGGGTTTTATGTGGTTCACCCATAACCATAGGTTTTTTGTGGTTAACCCATAACCATGATTACAATAGGACATAGTAAAAGTCCAAAAATTGTCTTTGGTACAGTTGATGTCTCGCTGCAAATCCATTCATAACTTCTGATGCAGATGATGAAATTGAATTCTGTTGAAGACCCATTTGAGATATTGAAGAGAAATTTCCATCCATGTAACATAATTTCTTTGTGGTGTCCCAAGGAGTGAGAAATTTCCATCCATGTAACATAATTTCTATGGAAGAGACTCTGAAACTCTCTGTACAAGTTGCAACATTTGTTTGAAGTTTGCAGATAGGTGTTGACCTTCAATTCATCTATCACTTACCTTCTATGTAAGTCATACAACAACATATAATTTGAGACAGGGATGAACTAAGGTCACCCAATCTCCAATATGCAATGAAAAAAATATTTTAATCCATTCCATGGACATATGAAGATGAAATAATGCTTGATCTCATATTATAGATAGCCATAAAGGATGTCAAGGGTTTGTAGATCAACATGGGATGTTGTAGAGACCATGTAAATTCATAGTGCAACTTAGATAGCCTGTAGTGCCTGAGAACCAAATGTGATGCTTACAGTGTATGGCCCAAGACTCTTAGTGTGCCAAAAGGAGGCTGGAAATTCCTGCAGATCTTTGAACCTGAACTATGCTCAAACTCTCATTCCCATGGAGAGAGTACCTACTCTGATACCACTAATCCATATCTTGGGGGATGAGACTTGAAAGGCTTGGATGTTGAGAGAGGAGGGGAGTGAACCTATAAATTGTTATCAATGTATCCATGATTGAGATCGGAGGTGAGGCTCTTTGAGCCTCACCTCTAAAAACATCAACTCAAATGGATTAACCAAGAATAATTCACAATGATTAACACAAAATAAAAATACCAGAAAGATAGGATGTCGAAAATACTTGAATTATTTATTAAGAAGGAATAGATATTTTTTATAACATTATTATAATGTTCCTTGGGGCCATACCATGGGTTGTCAAATACCATGGATTAGAGAGGTAAAATTTTCCTTGAAGCCATACCATGGAACAAAACCATGGGTTGTCAAATACCATGGATGGCAGAGGGTGACCTCTCCATTTAATGCTTTTATGATGAATGGGAGAGGGTGGCCTCACCATTTAATTCTTTTATGTCTTACACATACGAATTTAGACCATATGCCCCCTGAAATTCAGATTATCTTTACATAAAACAATAACCATGTAAAACTTCCTCATCGTGATATGATTCAATTATTTAGCACTGCAACCTTGTGTTAAGGACCTAAGACCTATTTTCCTCTTGTGGTCATATAAGGCCCCTAAACCCATCCCCTTTATGTAAAATTACCTAATGGTGCTTAGGATACCACTTGAGGTGAAATATTTATGGAGAGGGAATATGCTATGGTTAGTGACCTTGTTCACGATAGTTAATTCTTAGAAGCTTCATTTTGCTACGTAAGGTCCTTGTTTTCCATATTTATCATGGTCTAGGGTCCTAGACCTATCATTGCTACCCAAAAAGATTTAATGAAGTCCATATCCCACTTAGAGGCTAAGGATCTCATAGAAATGTCTTATTTGGTGTTTCAACACAATTTTCATGACACTTGAGGACAATAAACTTTCTTAAATTCCTCAGCCCCCTTGTATCCTTCCCTAACCTTTTCAAGACCCAAATATTCATCAATATTGTTGAAAAAATCATAAAGTTCCTTGGAAAACCACTCATAGTTGAAAGATCCTAAAGAGAGGGCATGTTTTGTGGGTTTTAATTGTTTCTCATGCAACTTGAACCTAAGAATATTCCTTTAGGATGCAAGGCCCTTGTTATCCTCCCTTGACCTTCATTAAATATTGAGACCCGCTCTTGGTTCACAACTAATGTAGTCATGGTGTGCATATCCCACTTTGAGGTGATTGATATTATTTAGAGGTGATATGTGGTGGTTCAAGGGCCCGTCTATGGCCCTTTATCCTAAGAAGTAAGGTTTAGGGATGGAGGATCTTGCTTACCTCCCTTGAATATGTGTGAGGATACGAGACCCATCCATGATGCCCGAGACCTTGTAATTCATATTCAACTTAGATTCCAAAGACATACTAGAGAGGACTTGTGCCATTGTTTATATGTGTTGTTCATGGTGCTTAAACTCGAGAAGGTTCAATTATGGAATAATGCCATTGTTTACAACTTGACTATATTTATGCCTTGACACCCATTTCCAGTGCACAAAACCTTCTCATGGCACCTATATTCGACTCAAAGGCCAAATATCCCCCCTACAAATTTTCCATGTGTTAGTTTGAGAACTTGTTTAAGGTTCTTAATATTAAGAAGGTTTAAAAACATCCTAATGGAAGGCCTTGAAACTCATATATGATTTGTAAAACCTTCTAATGGGATCCATATACAACTCAAATTCCAAATACCCACTAGAGAGTTGTGGTTCCTTGTTGTTTTTCATGGTTCTTGAATTTTAGAAGCTTTGTTCGTGGCCTAACGATGCTTTTATCCTCCCTTGATGTTGTTGTTTCCCTCCACCAATCATGGTCAAGGGTGTGAGGATATTATTTCCATACCATGACCATGGGTAAGGCCCCAAAACCCATATATTATGTGTAAAACATCTTAATGGAATCCATATCCAACTCCCATGTTAAATGTCCCCTAGTGAGGGCTCATGTAATAATTTCTAGGTTTTGTTAATGGCATTGGATCATCATAAGGTTAAATTAAAAATTAAGGCCCTTGGTTTCTTTCTTGACCATGTTTAGACCTTTATAACCATTTCCATTGCATAAAACCTACTCATGGTGCATGTATCCCAATCAAATACTTAGAATGAATCCCTACAAAGGACTTGAGTGTTGGATTGAGGATTCGATCAAGGCTCTTCAAACTAATAAGATTCAACAATATCCCAAGTCACTTATTTTCCTTCAAGGCCCTACAACCCATCCCCGATGTGCAAATCCTCCTAATGGAATCCATAACCAACTATAGTGCCAAAGACCCCATTATAGATATTAATTGTATGAGAAGCTACATTTAGGGCCTAAGGCCTAATTGTTTTCTTCCCCAACCATGGAACTTGAGCTAAAGAGGGTTCTTTTAGGTATTAGTCCCCTTGTTTCCTGATCCATATGGAGATCGGTGGCCACCCACCTATTCCACTAGCTCAAAACAATTGTCCATTATGGTAGTTTCCTAGTTATTTTTCTACGTTTTTTCGAGTCCCAAACTTCCAGGGCCGTTTTGAAGCCCTAAACGACGTTTTTTGGCGATTCAGGGGGACCAATGGTTGACAATGGAATTAATTTGTACTTAATTTGAAGATGTAAATATCGGATAGACTTTTCCAACGGGCTATCGAGCGCCCAAATCGAAGATTGTACGCAAAATTTATGACCCCGGGAAGTTGACTGTTCAACTAACCACCTTGGGGCCGCAAATTTTATGAGAGTTCATCTTCTAGTAGCGAGGATCTTGAAAGAAATGAATACATCCTTGAATGACATTGGGAAATTTTGAACCTATATCAGACCTGAAGCTTACGGTTTCACTTCTTTATGCTTTTCAAAGCTTGATTTTCCTCCTCATTGTGGTTGTGGTTTAGACCTCGTAGATTCAACCTCCTTGTGTATCAAAACTCGAATTATACAAACATTGAAAATCATGCCTATACGAAGCTTCGACTGACTGGGTTGGCCAATTAGCTGGTCTAACTTGGATTGGTTCAGCTTTATCACCTCTAATCTTGGAGAATATCATATTAGGTGTTGTAAAGAACAACTTTTCATTCGTGTATTATGCGAGATTCCATGGCGACTAAGATATGGAAAACGCAGTTGCGACAGACACTATTATGAAGAAATTGGAGAAATATGTAAGCATTCATAAAATCCATTGTTCTCTTTGTTTCTTCTTGGAAAAGTTCCTTAACATGACTATGTTATTTCCTATAGCCTATAGTGTCACATGCCCCAATTTTCAAAACAATTTTATGTTATTGAGGAACATTATGTTATATTTTATGATAAAGTTTGTAATTAATGACTAAGTGGGTTCAAGGATAATTTAATGTATTGCGCAATATTTTATTAATAAATAAATAAAATATGAGACAACAGCTTAGGGAAGCTATTAAATGAGTGTTTACTGGTCACTTGGTGGAGGAGACTGGGCTGAGAGTATATTGACAAGTGGTAGCATCCTCAAACTAATTCTAATTGTTGCAGGTGGCAACTTCCCTATATTTGTGGTCATGATTCCCCAAGAAAATGGAATAGGAGCAGGTGGCTCATTAAGTAAAAACTGACCCAGAAGACCTAGGCATTGATATAAAACTTCCCATTGAAGACAACTGAGGCTGCTCATTCTGTATTTGTGATCATTCTGAGTGAATGAAGTGCAGATGAGAAATTCGATGGAGGGGACTAGTTGAAGTGAGTTTGAGGGGATAAGTGCCGAATATTGAACTTGTGCAGCTAATTCTAAGTTGAAGTTCTTACTGTTGTAAGCAGGATTGAGTTATTGCTGAATATTTAGTAGAGTTGCAGAGAATCTCAAGATTTCATCTCTCACCCAGTACTCTACCAGGAGGACCATGAGACGGGCTCAAGGGTCCTGAGAAATTGCAGACTAGCTTTTTCTCTAGGAGTTGGTTGGGAGGAACAACCTCCTTAAGTTGTTGTTATCTCATCTATTTTACAGGTTCTACTTGTTTAGGTTTAGTTATTATTTTATTTACTGTTTCAGAAAAGTTTAAGAGTTTTTCAAGATTAGTATATTGTTATTTTATTATTGTTAATGAAAAAGAAAGAACATTTGTTTTTACTAAGAAAGTTAGTAATTTAGTAGAATATGATTAAACAGTAGAGATATTGCTAAGTTAAATGATAGATAGGAAAATTACCAAACTGTATTTTTCCACACCTTTTACAAGGAAGAACTCTAGTACAACAGGTATGCTTAGTTTAGATAAGTGGATTTCATTAACTTTGAATTGCAAATGTAAATAATTACTTCTACAGTTTTATGTAATTTGTTTACAGAAATATAGCTGTACTTGTACTATCTATTGAAAGTATCTACAATATCTAATTATAGGTAAGAATATATTTAAATAATAAACACCAGTATGTATACTATTTACAGAATTAGGACTAGTAAAAGCACATAATATAAATTCAATAAATAAATTATAAATAAATAAGTATAAGAACAATAAAATAACTACTTAGGGTTTAACCTAGTTCTTAATATCTTAGATTACTTAACTATCTATTCAGGCTTACAATTAAACCA
Source organism: Pseudotsuga menziesii (assembly GCA_001517045.1). NCBI lineage: Eukaryota > Viridiplantae > Streptophyta > Pinopsida > Pinales > Pinaceae > Pseudotsuga > Pseudotsuga menziesii. The sequence goes on along the minus strand of LPNX010686701.1, from coordinate 68,495 downwards.
GGTTTACTATAAGCACATGTATTAATACTGCAAACCTCAAAGAAACATCTAGGGTTTGCAAGAGATAGGAATCATCTCTAGGAAATAAAATATACATTCTATTTTATAATACAAAAACCTAGTAGATCTTTTCCAGATTTAACTATAGCTATAAAAAAATTACAGAGCTAAGATTATAACTGAAAACAAAATAATTACAGAGCTATAGATTATTCAATTATAATCTTTAAAGAGAAACATGATATCTTATTTATCTAATAACGCTGTACAAAGTAAATAAAAAAATTACTATAAACCTTTTACACCTAAATTAAAATAATGCTGTAAATAACACTAAGCTGAAACGAAACTGAACAAGTATAGTGGCCTGTGCCTTTTATATTAACTGTCAAGGCTTTAAAGCCTGCCAAATTGAATTTTTCAAGTCTAAACAGAAGTCGAAAAACCAAAAATATTACAACTATAATTTACAGCAGTGAAAACCCTTCATCTATTTAGAGAAATATTGAAAGTACTATCATTTCTATTTCCGTAAAAACCAACTTTAATCTTCAAGAAACCACCCAGGGGTTGGACAATACTGTTATGACTTAGAGCCGAGTATTAAAATCTAATATCATTTACATCTTTCCAGGACGTGAAGGTTCAAATAAAAACCATAAAGTCACGGCTGTAATAGCCTTAACATTTCCATACAACAGCCTCTAGGGCTTTAATATTTTATAAAAACAAAGAGAAATAACATAATTTTTAAATATGGTCAAGCCATCAACCATCATGGTGGTGCTCCTATTCCTTCCACCATAACTTTAAGTGTAGGGAAAACCCTCAGATGTCACCGGGGCTTACCAGGTGAATGCGTTGCTGAAGATTGAGGGAAGTTTAATATCCAGCTTCAAATCCAAGCATGGAGAGACCTACATAGCATAATATTGTGAGTATTTCTTGAAAATGTAATGAAAATTATGTAGTTAAATAAACTGTAAGCAATCTCAGTATTTTTACCTGGTAAAGCTCGTAGTGGTGAAGTCGTGGAAGCCACCTGAGCCCAGCTCGATGGAACCTTGGAGAAAGTAAGCCCAGGAACGGTGTATGCGTAGAGTGTAGTGAAAACCCTAAACCGTGATTTGAAGGGGATAAAAACCACGAGAAGGGAGAAAAACAACAAGAAGCAGAAGCAACTCATCAAATAAAAAATTCTATCCATCGTGCTCTATGAACAAACACCCACAGTTACTCAAGACGGCGGTGAAACCAGCCTCAACGCACAAGTGCCTCCTCAATAGTCAACAAGCCTCTAAACCACTGTATAATTTGACCCTATACTAGCTCGCAGAGATATGTAGGACGGTGCTTACAAGGTTAACACAGAACCATGGCATCCGCGAGCTCTCAGCTCAGTCGCTCCACAGCTAAAGAACCCTTACAATGCGAAGATATGGTTAGGACAGCTTGAAAAAGTCAACAAAACCTAATTTCTAAATCACCTCCATGTGTCCCCAATTATCTCACACTCGTGGGTTTGAAACCATAGTCGAGTTTCAATCTGTAGCAAATCATTTGGGTAGCAATTCAAATAAACAATTCAGTGATATATTATCATTGTTAATAATGTTTTTACACTTGGTTGTATCACTACCTAGTTTAAAAACCATAGCATAAATAAAATGGTTGTTCATTTTATTTGTTTTTGTCTACTAGACAAGTTAGGATAATCACTTTATAACTATGTTTGTAGGATATAAATAAAAGAACTATACTTATAGTAGTAAAACTTTACTGGAAGAAGTAACCTACTCATCTCTGGAAGTGATTCACATAGATCTTGAAGATTGAGAGTAATTTGTATAATGGTAGCTCAAGCAATTACAAGATCTTCTATAATACATAAAATGGTAACAATACATTAAGGAATTTACAGTATATAACACTTGTATTTGAAAGTGAAATTATAGCTAGGTGGATGCACTAGGGAATGAGATAAAAAGACACATGTAAAAGATTACTAAAGTAGTAGTTCAACAGCATAGAGTACTTTTATGTTTACAAAAGAATTCAATTGAATACGAATATAACCAAACTCCAATTGTTTTACAACAGATATGAAATTATAAGCATATGCATGCGAAACATATCTTTTCTTTTATAAAACATTAGATCATAAATACTTATGAGCAGAAGTAGGAGTATTCTTTAGAAGAGTTCTTAATCAACTCATTTTGAAGAATCTAAGCATTTAGTTGAAAACTACATGATGATTTATTTGGCTCCATTTTGGTAGCAAACTGAATATGTATCTAACCCATCCTTCCACAGTTTTGTTTTACCTTCATTATGAAGTTTAATGACTTAGCAATGTCAATGTTACCTCTTACAGGGACAAGCTGCAATTAAAACATTTAAAATACTAGCAATTTTATCTTATGCCAGTGAAGTATATTTCTTGATCTAGATATTTTACTGGAACAAAACGCTTACCTGTTAGAACCTGTAAAAGAACCATCAATTCCACTGTGTTAACTGTAAGCTAAGTAAGCCCCGATCACACCTAAGAATTCTCCCTACTTGACAGAAGAAGACAATAACACACTTAGCATTAGTTAAGATGCAGATTCTTTTCTAACTTTCTAGAAAATACAACTGCTATGTTTAACAGTACTAAAATAGTATTTTAAGATAAGCCAATAAGTTATACAGAACCAAATAAAAGAAGTGATCCTTATCATTGTTTTAAAAACTATTTAAATATCCGCTAATAGTTAATGGTTTATTTGGCAATGACACTTGCCATTTTATGTTACATGAAAATTTTTAAATTTTTACGAATTTTTGAGTTATTACAAGTGGTATCAGAGCCTAAGGTTTGAGATACTAGGCCTGAATGTGGCTCAACTTGCATAAATGGAACAATAAATTTAAACAAGTATACTGATTTTATTTTTCTTTTGAATGATACTTCCAAAGAATTTTTCTAAGTTAACTACAGGTATGGAAAGATTGGAGGAATATGCGGATGAGGAGTCTCCCTACAGTGAACGAAATAATTTTTAAAAAGAACCTATACAAGAAGAAATAACTAATAATTCTTCTGAACTACTACAAACAATTAAGGAGCTAAGAACAGAGATGGAAACGGTCAAAAAAGAAAATGAGAGGATTCTGAGAGCTCAGGAAGAGCTAAATCAGATTTTGATGGAAAGATTTCAGAATGAGGAAAAAGATAAACGAACCGAGTCTGAAGATATGTCTTACCAACATAAATATAAAAAGACTAAACTGTTTAAAATCGAAAGTAGCTCATCTTCTGAGGTCTATGACAATTCACATAAAAAGAATAATCAATATACTAGTGATAGTAGTGAAGATAATCACCATACCAGAAAAAGAAAGTTTAAACCTTACGAAGAAATCTATGGAGAATTCAAAAAAATCAAGCCACCAACCTTTAATGGTGAAACTGAGAAGGGAGAAGAGGCAGAATCCTAGCTGTCCGGGATGAAGAAATACTTTTAAATTTATAACTACTCTAATCAACTAAAAGCCAAGATGGATATTTATAATCTCACAGGGAAAGCAGAGATTTAGTGGCAGGACCTAAAAGGAGTTAAATGTATTAGGGAGAAAAACATTAATTGGAGTACATTTAAGAAATATTTCAAGAAGAAATTTTTATCTGAACAGTACTATGAGGAGAGGGCTAAGGATTTTTACGAACTAAAACTTGGAACAATGAATATGAAAGAACTAAAAAGTAAATTTCTAAGTTTGCTCAGGTATGTGCCGTGTATTGTGGACGAGAAACCTAAGGTACAACTGTTTCTCACCTATTTACCCTATCATATAAAAGACATAATTGAGTATGACAATCCGAAAAATTTAGAAGAAGCAATGAGAAAAGTGAATTTCTGTTATGAACATAATCGTATAAAGGAAAGTATGACCAACTGGAAGGCCAAAAGAAATAATAACTTTGAACAGAAGAAGAAAGGTTTTGTACCTAACCGAAATTTTAAGAATAATAACACCAGAAATTTTCTTGGTAAAAATTTTGAAGGGAACAAAATTAATTTACAGACCAATCCAAATAATCAAAGAAGTAAAGAATCTATTAATAACCACAGTAACTATACCAAGAATTTTGAACGAAAGGAACCAATAAAATGCTGGGAATGTAATGGTCCGCATTATGCATCAGTTTGCCCCAATCAGAAGATGACTATTAGCAACATACACACAATACAGGAGGAGATTACTGTTGATGATCTAGCGAGTACAATGCTGAGGATCAACGTAGCATTGGAGAACAGGAAAGCAGATTATCAAACTTCCATGGTGGAAGTGGAAGGTAAGCTAAATCAAATACCTGTATCTATTTTAATCGATCCAGGAGATAGTTTAAGGTATATTTCTCCTAATTTAGTAGAAAAGTGTAAGCTATCAGTTGAAAAGTTTGCAAGGTCTTGGTTAGTCCAGCTAGATACTGGTGCAAAGAGAAAAGTAACTATCTTTGTTAAGAATTTTACAGTAACTATGGATCAGTTTGAAACCTATGTTAAGCTTAATGTTTCACCTTTAGGTTCATATGATATGTTAATTGGTACGGATTGGCTAGAACAACATAGGGTGGTCTTGAACTGTTTTGATAAAATATTTACTTGCGTAAATAACAATGGAGAAATAGTAAATGTAAAAGGAGTCCCTAGGAAAACAACCATAACACAGATTTCTGCTTTGCATCTTAAGAGAGCTGTTCAAAAGGGCTGCAAAGCCTTTGCCGTAACAATAATTAATGAAGAAAATACTAATAACAAAGATAAATTAAAACTGGAAGACATTCTGATCCTAAGGGAATATTCAGATGTATTTTCGGAAGAAATTCTGGGACTGCCTCTGAAACGGGAGTTAGACTTTACTATTGAGCCGGTACCTGGTGCAGTGCCCAACTCAAAAGCTCTTTATCGGATGAATATACTGGAATTAAATGAACTTAAGTCGTAGTTAAAAGAACTCATTGATAAGAATTGCATTAGACCCAGCATGTCTCCCTGGGGAGCACCTCTTATTTTTGTTAAGAAGAAGGATGGAACTCTACGACTATGTATAGATTACCGTCAACTAAATAAAATGACTATTAAGAACAGATATCCGTTACCCCGCATAGATTATCTGTTTGATCAGCTACATGGAGCAACGGTATTTTCAAAGATTGATTTATGATCTGGTTACCACCAGGTCCGAATCAAAGATGAAGACATATTTAAAACAGATTTTAGGACCCGGTATGGTCATTACGAGTTTGTCGTTATGCTATTTGGGCTTACTAATGCCCCATCTATTTTTATGTGTCTGATGAATAATGTAATGCATAAATATTTGGATAAGTTTGTGGTCGTATTCATTAACGACATCTTAATTTACTCAAAGTCTGAAGAGGAACATAACAAACACTTAAAAATTGTCTTACAAGAGTTACGAGAACATCAACTCTACGCAAAATTTAGTAAATGTGACTTCTTTAAGGATAAAATTCAGTATCTGGGTCATGTGGTGACTAAACAAGGAATTTATGTTGACTCCAAAAAGATAAAGGCAATCGAGGAATGGCCAGTCCCAAAAGACGTAACTGACATCCGATTATTCATGGGAATTACTGGCTATTATCGAATATTTATCGAAGGGTTTCAAGAATTGCAAATCCTATAACCTCTTTACAGAAGAAAGGGAAGAAATTCAAGTGGAGTCAGAAGTGTGAAGATAGTTTTAAAAATTTAAAAACATTATTAACCACCGCACCAATTCTAAGAATTACTGACCCTAATAAATATTTTATAGTATGTACTGACGCATGCAATGATGATTTAGGTGGAGTTTTAACTCAGGAAGGACACATCATTTCTTATGAGTCTAGGAAGCTGAAGATTCATGAGAAAAATATTGCGACCTATGACTTAGAGTTAGCTGCTGCCATACATGCTTTAAAAATGTGGCATCATCATTTAATCAGAAGGAAGTTTATATTAATGACAGATAATAAAGGATTAAAATATATGTTGGATCAACCTAACTTAAATGCTAGGAAAGCTAGGTGGCTAGCTTTTCTTAATGAATACGATTTTGAAATTCAAAATATTAAAGGAAAAGAGAATAAGGTTGTTGATGCATTAAGCATAAATGCAAAACTGAATTTTATAGCAGCAATCAACACCTATAAAACAAATTTAGAAGAACAACTAGAAGATGGAATAGAACAAGATGAAAATTATCGAAAATTACAAGTAGAGGCAAGATAAAATTTAATAGAAAGTTGAAGTAAAGGGCATAGCTTGAACGAAAAAGTATTATTATTGTATAAAGATAGACTATACGTACCTAATGCACCTAAGATTAAGCTGTTAATTTTAAACGAAGTTCATAAAACTTGTTATTCAGGGAATCCAGGTTATCAGAAAACTATAACCAAGCTAAGAAAAGATTATTTCTTGCCAAACATGAAAAATGAATAGGCAGAATACATTGCTAAGTGCTTCAAATGTCAGCAAGTAAAAATTGAACATCAACATCTAGCTGGGATACTTCAACCATTGCCTATTCCTAGCTGGAAATGAGAAATAATTAGCCTTGATTTTATCACGGGACTACCTAGAAATCAAAACTTAAATGACTCAATAATGGTAGTTGTTGATAAATTGAGTAAAGCAGCTCATTTTATACCTGTAAAAACTACTTATAAAGCTGCAAATATTGCTGATATTTTCTTAAAACAATTTTTTCGGTTACATGGAATACCGAAGGTGATAATTTCAAACAGAGACCCTAAGTTTACGGGAAAATTTTGGAAGTCTTTATTTAAAGGATTAAATACTACATTAAACTTCAGTACATCTTTCCATCCTCAAACAGATGGACAGAATTAAAGAGTAAATCAAGTATTGGAGGATCTGCTCAGAATGTATGTAAAGGAGTAGTCAGGTAAATGGGAAGATTACTTACACCTGGTAGAATTTGCTTACAATAATCATCATCAAGCTTCAACTAGATATAGTCATTTTGAAATTTTGTATGGAAGGAAATGCAATATCCCCATCCCTTGGAGTAATCCAGTTTATAGACTAGTATTAGGACCTGAATTATTAAAGGAGATGGAGTTAATTGTAAAATAGGTACAAGGTAACTTGAAAGTTACGCAAGATCAACAAAAAATCCAAGCAGATCTTAAACGAACTCCAAAGGAGTTCCAGGTAGGTGAACATGTTTTTTTAAGGTGAGACCTAAAAAGAGTTCTCTAAGGTTAGGTAGTTGTGCTAAGTTAACACCCCGATATTGTGGTCCTTTTGAAATACTGTCCAGGATAGGACAGGTAGCATATCAATTAGCTTTACTACCAAACTTAAGAGTTCACAATGTTTTTCATATTTCTGTATTAAAAAAATACGTACACGATACTACTCACGTTATTAACTGAAATGATGTGCATGTGGAATCCGAAGGAGATTTTCTAGTGGAATTGGATTGTATCCTCAAAAGGAGGGAGATCTCGCTTCAGAATCGCACCATTGGTCAGGTGAAGGTGCAATGGAAGCACCTTAGTCTAGAAGAATTCACCTACGAATTAGAAAGTCATATGCAGGATGCATATCCAATTCTATTCCAGGGAAATTCTGAGGACGAGGAATAAATAAGATCCAGGACGATGTTATAAATTAAGGGGGTGTGTATGTCACATGCCCCAATTTGCAAAAAGAATTTTATGTTATTGAGGAACATTATGTTATATTTTATGATAAAGTTTGTAATTAATGACCAAGTGGGGTCAAGGATAATTTAATGTATTGCAGAATATTTTATTAATAAATAAATAAAATATGAGACAACAGCTTAAGGAAGCTGTTAAATGAGTGTTTACTAGTCACTTGGTGGAGGAGACTGGGTTGAGAGTATATTGACAAGTGGAAGCATCCTCAAACTACTTCTAACTGTTGCAGGTGGCAACTTCCCTATATTTGTGGTCATGATTCCCCAAGAAAGTGGAATAGGAGCAGGTGGCTCATTAAGTAAAAGCTAACATAGAAGATCTAGGCATTGATATAAAACTTCCCATTGAAGACAACTGAGGCTGCACATTCTATATTTGTGATCATTCTGAGTGAATGAAGTGCACATGAGAAATTTGACGGAGGAGACTAGTTGAAGTGAGTTTCAGGGGATAAGTGCTGAAGATTGAACTTGTGCAGCTAATTCTAAGTTGAAGTTCTTACTGTTGTAAGTAGGACCGAGTTACTGTTGAATATTTAGTAGAGTTGCAGCGGATCTCAAGATTTCATCTCTCACCCAGTACTCTACCAAGAGGACCGGGAGACAGGCTTGGGGGTCCTGAGAAATTGTAGACTAGATTTTTCTCCAGGAGTTGGTTGGGAGGAACAGCCTCCTTAAGTTGTTGTTATCTCATCTATTTTACAGGATCTACTTGTTTAGGTTTAGTTATTATTTTATTTATTGTTTCATAAAAGTTTCAGAGTTTATCAAGATTAGTTAATTGTTATTTTATTATTGTTAATGAAAAAGAAAGAACATTTGTTTTTACTGAGAAAGTTAGTAATTTACTAGTTTATGATTAAATAGTAGAGATATTGCTACGTTAAATGATAGATAGGAAAATTACCAAACTGTATTTTTCCATGCCTTTTACAAGGTAGTACTCTAGTACAGTAGGTATGCTTAGTTTAGATAAGTGGATTTCATTAACTTTGAATTGAATTGCAGATGTAAATAATTACTTCTATAGTTTTATGTAATTTATTTACAGAAATATAGTTGTACTTGTACTGTTTATTGAAAGTATCTACAATATCTAATTACAGGTGAGAATAGATTTAAATAATAAACAACACTATGTATACTATTTACAAAATTAGAACTAGTAAAAACACATAATATAAGTTCAATAAATAAATTCTAAATAACTAAGTATAAGAACTATAAAATAACTATTTAGGGTTTAACCTAGTTCTTAATATCTTAGATTACTTAACTATCTATTCAGGCTTACAGTTAAACTAGGTTTACTGTAAGCACAAGTATTAATACTGCAAACCTCAAAGAAACATCTAGGGTTTGCAAGAGATAGGAATCATCTCTAGGAAATAAAATATACATTTTATTTTATAATACAAAAACTAGTAGAGCTTTTCCAGATTTAACAATAGCTATAAAACAATTATAGAGCTAAGATTATAACTGAAAAAAAAAATAATTACAGAGCTATAGATTATTCAATTATAATCTTTAAAGAGAAACATAATATCTTATTTATCTAATAACGCTGTACAAAGTAAATAAAAAAATTACTATAAACCTTTTACACCTAAATTAAAACAATGTTGTAAACAACACTAAGCTGAAATGAAACTGAACAAGTATAGTGGCCTGTGGCCTTTTATATTAACTGTCGAGGCTTTAAATCCTACCAAAATGACTTTTTCAAGTCTAAACAGAAGTAAAAAAACCAAAAATATTACAACTATAATTTACAGTAGTGAAAACCCTTAATCTATTTAGAGAAATATTAAAAGTACTGTCATTTCTATTTCTGTAAAAACCAACTTGAATATTCAAGAAACCACCCAGTGGTTGGACAATACTGTTACAACTTAGAGCCGAGTATTAAAATCTAATATCATTTACATCTTTCCAGGCCGTGAAGGCTCAAATAAAAACCATAAAGTCGCGTCTGCAATAGCCTTAACATTTCCATACAACAGCCTCTAGGGCTTTAATATTTTATAAAAACAAAGAGTAATAACATAATGTTTAACTATGGCCAAGCCATCAACCATCACGACGGTGCTCCTATTCCTTCCACCATAATTTTAAGTGCAGGAAAAACCCTCAGATGTCACCGAGGCTTACCAGGTGAATGCATTGCTGAAGATTGAGGGAAGTTTAGTATCCAACTTCAAATCTAAGCATGGAGAGACCTGCACAGCATAATATTGTTAGTATTTCTTAAAAATGTAATGAAAATTATGTAGTTAAATAAACTGTATCTCAAGATTGTTACCTGGTAAAGCTTGTAGTGGTGAAGTCGTGGAAGCCACATGAGCCCAGATCGATGGCACCTTGGAGAAAGTAAGCCCAGGAACGGTGTATGCGCAGAGTGCAGTGAAAAAACTAAACCACGATTTGAATGGGATAAAAACCACGAGAAGGGAGCAAACTAACAAGAAGAAAAAGCAACTCATCAAATAAAAACTTTTGTCCACTGTGCTCTATGAACAAACACCCACAGTTACTCAAGACAGTGACGAAACCAGCCTCAATGCACAAGTGCCTCCTCAACAGTAAAAAAGCCTCTAAACCACGGTATAATTTCACCCTACACTAGCTCGCAGAGGTATGGAAGATGGTGCTTACAAGGTTAACACAGAACCATGGTGGCCACGAGCTCTTAGCTCGGCCACTCCACAACTAAAGAACACTTACAATGTGAAGATAGGGTTAGGACAAATTCAAAAAGTCAACAAAACCTAATTGCTAAATCACCTCCACGTGTCCCCAATTATTTCACACTCGTGGGTTTGAAACCATATTAGTCGAGTTTCAATCTATAGCAAATCATTTGGGTAGCAAGTCAAATGAACAATTTAGTGATATATTATCATTGTTAATAATGTTTTTACACTTGGTTGTATCACTACCTAGTTTAAAAACCATAGGATAAATAAAATGGTTGTTCGTTTTATTATTTTTTGTCTACTAGACAAGTTAGGACAATCAATTTATAACTATGTTTGTAGGATATAAATAAAAGAACTATACTTATAGTAGTAAAACTTTATTGGAAGAAGTAACCTACTCATCCCTAGAAGTGATTCACATAGATCTTGAAGATTGAGAGTAATTTGTATAACGATAGCTCAAGCAATTACAAGATCTTCTATAATACATAAAATGGTAACAATACATTAAGGAATTTACCATATATAACAATTGTAGTTGAAAGTGAAATTATAGCTAGGTGGATACACTAGGGAATGAGATAAAAAGACACAAGTAAAAAGATTACTAAAGTAGTAGTTCAACAACATAGAGTACTTTTATGTTTACAAAAGAATTCAATTGAATATGAATAGAACCAAAATCAAATTGTTTTACGACAGATATGAAATTATCAGCATATGCATGCGAAACATATCTTTTCTTTTATAAAACGCTAGATCATAAATACTTATGAGTAGAAGTAGGAGTATTCTTTAGAATAGTTCTTAATCAACTCATTTTGAAGAATCTAAGCATTTAGTTGAAAACTACATGATGATTTATTTGGCTCTATTTTGGTAGTAAACTGAATATGTATCTAACCCATCCTTCCACAGTTTTGTTTTACCATTGTTATGTAGTTTAATGACTTAGCAATGTCAATGTTACCTCTTATAGGGACAAGATGCAATTAAAACATCTAAAATACTACCAATTTTATCTTATGCCAGTGAAGTATCTTTCTTGATTTGGATATTTTACTGGAACAAAACACTTACCTGTTAGAACCTGTAAAAGAACCATCAATTCCACTGTGTTAGCTGTAAGCTAAGTGAGCCCCAATCACACCTAAGAATTCTCCCTACTTGACATAAGAAGACAATAACACACTTAGAATTAGTTAAGATGCATATTCTTTTCTAACTTTCTGGAAAATACAACTGCTATGTTTAATAGTGCTAAAATAGAATTTTAAGATAAGCCAATAAGTTATACAGAACCAAATAAAATAAGTGATCCATGTCATTCTTTTAAAAACTGTTTAAATATCCGCTAACAGTTAATGGTTCATTTGGCAATGACACTTGACATTCTATGTTACATGAAAAATTTTAAATTTTTACGAATTTTTGAGTTATTACATATAGCTCCTTCAGACATTCAGCTTGGTGTAACTTCCTTTGAAGTTATAGAACTGATCGATCGATATGGCTTCAGGAGTGAAGCAAACAGGGAGTCAGAAGTTCAAATCTAGGCACCAAGATGTTGTTTGCGACATCGCTATGGATTATTACGAGAAGCGCATAGCGACCTGCTCTGGAAATTGGACCATAAAGATTTTCGGACTAAACTCATCTGATACCCCAACTATTGTGGCCATGCCAAAGGTCCTATCTAGCAGGTTTCTTGCGCTCACCCAAATTTCAGATCCATGCTCGCTTCCTACTCATATGACCGACGCATAATCATTTAAAGGGAGGGCCATCAAGAGAACGAATGGTCGCAGGTTCACATCTTCAAATAGAACAAGGCCTCCGTGAATTAAATCTCATGGGCACCCCATGAACTGGGTCTCTTCCTGGCCTGTGGTTCCTCTGACGGCTCCATAATCATCTTCACAGGCTGCGAGGATGGATCCTATGATAAAATGAAGATAGATCAAGCCCACTAGGTGGGCGTTACAACGGTTTCATGGGTGCCTGCTTCCGCTCCTGTTTCCTTTGTGGGAAAGCCATAAGATCTCATTCAAAAGCTCATGTTTGGTGGGTGTGATAACACAACTAAAGTCTGGAAATTTTACAATGGTTCTTGGAAGCTAGATTGTTTTCCTCCTCTGCAAATGCATACGGATTGGTTTCATGATGTAGTTTGGGCACCCAATTTATATCTTCCAAAGAACACTATCATGAAACTAAGTCATTGATAGACAACTAAACCTTCAAAAAAGCATGCCCCTTAAATAACACCTTCAATGTAATTATTATAATTTTTTAAATTTTTTAAGGTTCCTCACAATTCCAAGAAAAATAAGTTTTTACAAAACATTTTAAGTCAAATGGTTTGCATGTGACTCATTATCATTATTTTTTTAAGAAAGCTTGTGGGGAACAATCATATGTGGGAATGAACATCATTCACAACAACCTTTCATTTATTATTGGGTAAAATATTGTGATTTTATTATTGTGAATTTGGTGAAATGTATTTTTCTTTTTTGCTTGGATGAGTTATTTGTTTACATAAATGTTATCAGGTATCTAGCACTATAACTACATTCAATTTCTATTTACAGTCATTGATTATGAGGGATCACGATTTAGTCGTCTTAGCTATTATAGAAGTCTTCAACCTATCACATCGAGTTTTCTCCCTTCCCACGAGAGTTGGGTGAATGTCCTTTTCCACATCCATTCATTAGCTAATTTACTCTTATTGGTAAATAATTTTTAATGATGTTAAAAGTATGGTTGTCTTTTAGAGTGAGTCAATCATAGGTTAAGATTTATAATTCTATGAATTTTATTAACATATTATTTATTTTATGTGATTAATATTAATTACTATTTTACTTTTTCTAAATTGTCTGTATTGATCAAATTCAATAAACCAAACATTAATACACATATCGAAACAAAAACCCTAATAAAAAATAAATCTCCATTTTCACCCCTTGGAACAAAAACCCTAATAAAATATAAATCTCCATTTTCACCCCTCACTGCATAAGAACCGCATTAATAATTAGTTATGTGTGCCTCTCAATTTTCTTAGTCTGTTTGTTTTATGTTAATTAAGTAGACTCACAACCTAACTCTTATTTATTAGTCAATCTTTTAGTTAAACTATTTCAGCTACAAGTTATTTATACCTCCTCAGCTACAATTTATCTATATTTTCTTAGCTACATGTTATCATCTTCCTTCTTCCTATTATTTCCATGAAGTACTGATTATCAATGTATCAAGTATAAGTTATCCACCCATCTACTACCTATTATCCATGATTCTGATTAATTTTTATATTCCTTTTTTCATAATTGTTTATTTTAAATTTGGACTTTTTCTTGTGGGCCACATCGATAGGCTAGAAGTAAGTTTCATGTGATCACTCATATTCTTCTAGGTAAATGGGTTGTTCATTAAAAATGTCTTATCCATGCATCACCTAATAGTTATCCATCCATCAACTACCAATTATTTTTTCTTTTTTCATTGTTTATTTCAAATTTTGAATGAGTACACTTGTTTCATTCTGGTACAACTTTAAGAAAACTTAAATGCTAGTATACCCCAAATTCTAAGATACAAATACCTATTCATGTAAATATAAACAACTATAGTCATGATTAAAAATACCCATTTCTATAAATACAGAATTGCAATTTATTTATAGAATTACAATTTTATAAACAAAACAAAAATAGCAGATCCCAAATATCAAAATTTTTAAAAATCCAAAATTACAAAATTTAACCTTAGAACCTTAGCAAAAATAGTTATAAATTTTCACACCGACACTTCTCGGGTGAAACTTGTCTAACTAGTAATATGAAGTAAAAACTCGACGCAACAACAATTCTACAGAATTACAAAATCATATACCCAAATACTAAGGAGACTTGTGTAGACCACTCTATCCTAAAACCTCCGCAAATGTAAACAACATTTACTTAAGTAATTCTGAAGAGAATGTGCGGATAAATAAACAAACATGTATTCAACCATAAACTATTTTATTTATATAACTTGTGGGGACATAACAAAGAACTATATTCCCTAAATGCAAAATTGAAATTACAGAGATATTTAACATTTTAGAGAGCTTTGACTCTCGACAAACACACAGAAGCTTGAGCTTCGACACTATCTTCTTCACTCTCTGCTCATAGTTCTCTCAGAATTCTCTCTGTTGTGTCTATTGTGTCTAACTTAATTTACAATATTTTTCTTCTATTTATAGGGAAACTAGAATTTGCTTCTCCTTGAATCTACTGACTTGTCATTAAAGACCGTAATAACTATATACCTAACAGCTTAAATTCAGAAATTCAATTCGACTAGTTTACATTGCAAAATTGTGAACTCTTCATCTTGTCAGATAGTCTGACATAAATCTGAACTAATACAGACTCTGGCAGAGTCGGCTGATATCTGGTACGGTTTCTACGAGTAATTACTTTTTCCAACACTCCCCCTTAATTATGAGCAAATGGGGATCTTAAAACAAAATTTTACAAAATGTTTCAAAGCTTAAACATGTTGTGTGCATGACAGAGTTCACTGTGTAGAACTTGTCACTCCAAGATAACTACGCAGATATTGGAATGTATCATTTGCCAAAAGTTTTGTAAAGATGTCTGCAAGTTGATCTTCATACCAGCAAAATTCTAAACAAATTTCTTTGTTGTTCACCAACTCTCTTATGAAATGAAAACTTATGTCGATGTGCTTGGTTCTCTTGTGGAACACATGATTCTTTGACAATGTTATGGCTGAATTGTTGTCGGTTGTTGTTGGTCCTGTGACAAGTCTTTTAACACTCTCTACATCCAGAAAACTTGACATTTAGCGCTTGTAGCTGCAACATACTTTGATTCTACTAAAGACAGAGTTACTATGGATTGTTTCTTTGAAGCCCATGAAACAACACCTATACCAAAATGAAATGTGTACCCAGATGTGCTCTTCCTGTCATCTATGCTGCCTCCACTGTCACTGTCAGTGTATCCAATAGGTTTAAATTTTTCTTAGGTTGAATACATAATTCCAAGGTCTTTTGTGCCACTTACATAGCTCAGAATTCTTTTACCTGCTTGCCAATGAGAGTCTTTTGGTGACTCCATGAATCTTGAGATAAGACTTAATCCATACATGACATCTGGTCTTGTTGCTATTAAATACATAAGGCTACCTACCAACCTTTTAAACAACGTAGGATCTACTGTTGATCCTTCATCATCCGTGCTCAATTTTAAACCTGTTATTACTGGTGTTGGGGCTATCTTGCAATTAGACATATTAAATATTTTTAAAACTTCACTTGCATATTTATACCTGTGATATAAATATACCACTTTCATACTGTTGAACTTCAATTCCCAGGAAAAACTTCATAATCCTGAGATCAGTCATTTCAAATTCACTTTCCATGACTGCTTTAAATTATTCTATGCCAAATTCGCCAGTAAATATTAAATAATCTACATACAGGCATAAAATTAACATTTTACCTTGCTCATCAACTTTGGTGTACAAAGTCGGTTCACTTTCACTTCTGTGAAATCCATTTTCAGTGAGATAGGAATCAATCCAACTGTACCAAGCTCTAGGAACTTGCAAACCATATAGTGCCTTTTTCATCCTATACACTTTATGTTCTTGAACTAGAACTTCATAACCTTGTGGTTGTTCCACATATACTTCCTCTTCTAAATAGCCATTCAAAAATGTTAACTTAATATCCATTTGATAAACAGGCCATTTGTTTTGTGCAACAATGGCCAAGACTGTTCTGACTGTATCTATGCGTGCGAGAGGTGAAAAAGTTTCATTGAAATATATGCCAGGTTGCTGTGTGAACCCTCTTGCTACCATTCTTGCTTTGTGCTTCTGCACATTCCCATCAGCATCTTGCTTGGTCTTGTAAACCCATTTGACGCTGATTACATATTTATCTTTTGGTACATCTACCAGCTCCCATGTCTGGTTCTTCTCAATGCATTCTATTTCTTCATCCATGGCTTGTGCCCATACTTCTTCTTCGACAACTTCCTTAAATGTTAGTGGATCATTGACACTTTTTCTCTCAGTTGGTTGCTTGTATGCTTTTCTTTAATCACACGGTGATCATCTTCTATATAGACTCTGTAAACTTTCTGTATCAATTGTCTAATGCTCAACAAATTGTGTTCCAAGCCTTCTACATGATAGACATCAAGGATAAATTTAATCTCCCCTTGTTTGGTTAGAATACCAACAATACATTTTCCCAAAACAGTGACTTGCACATTATTTCCAAGTGTAACATCAGTTTGGACTTAATTATCTAGGTTGTAAAACAAATTTAAATTACCAGTCATAGGTTTTCTCCAACCCGAATCTAAGTAACATATGTCATGTGGACTTTCTTGGTCAGCATTGCATTCAATTGGAGATGCATATGCCATTAACATTGCACTTGTCGGAGTGCTGGTGTTGGTCAACTAATTTGGGCTTTGCCTTCCTTGGTTAGATTGTTTCTTCCTGCATTCATATGCATAATTACTAAATTTCTTACAATAATGACATTGAATTTTTTATTTATCAAACCTTTAACCACTTGGATGACTTTGATTCTAATTCTCTCCTCTACCAGCGACATTTGCAGGAATTCTGCCACGTCCTCCTCTGGAAGAACTTCTTCCTCTGCCTCTAGAGTTGTTTCTCCCCCTGCCTCTACCACGGCTTATGGATGACTATGATGCGAATGCACCTTCCAATGATGTATTTGTTCTACTAATTCTGTGTTCATGATTGCTGGGTGAAGCTTGCAACTCATCAATGGTAAACACCGACACGTCTGTGTGTTCTTCCAAGTTCACAACCAAGGATTCAAATCTTGCGGGAAGACTTCTAAGAAATTTTTCAACCACCCTTTGGTCTATTATGGTTTTTCCATGAGATTTAAGTTGATTTATCAAACCAACAACTCTGGTGTAGGATGTGTCTACAGTCTTTGAATCTTTCATTGACAGAGATTCAAAATATCTTCTAAGAATCTGTAACTTGAAAGTCTTTACCTTGTCCAAGCCTTGATATACAATCTCCAATGTGTCCAAGCCTTGATATGCGGTCTCCAATGTGTCCCATGCCCGCTTAGCGTTAATTCCTGGTGCTACTCTTGGGAGTATGTTTTCATGCATGGCTTGATGTATGTAGAACAAAGCTTTTCCATCTTTCTTCCTCTCTTCTCTCATGACATCTTTCTTAGCTTGTGTGAGATTATTATATGCTTGGAGTTTGCAAACTCGACATGTTTGACCTAGAAGTGGAAGTCATTTTTAATTTGTAATTTTCCTTAGAAAATCACTTTTCCCTTTTTAAGACAAGATTTCTTTCCTAAACCTTGTTCTCATACCAGTTAGCAAAAACCAAGCCCGCAAACTTGAGTTACAACTCAGTTATAAAATTTTCATGCCGACCTCTTTTTCTTTTTACTTGTCTGGTGAAACTTGTCTAACTCTGACTAGACAAGTCTTCCAATATGGTAGGAATTTTGGACTAGACTCTTTTACCTCGACAAGTTCTTACTTATCAGTTTGACGCACATGTTTTACTTCGACAATTTTACTTCGATTTCACAACTTGGACAAGTTTACTTCAACATTTACTCAAGTAATTCTTCAAGAAGTTCTTACTAATACCTTTTGGAATTCTAAATGCCCCCATGGTTACCTCATGCTAAGTGTTATGTCTCTCCAAGAATTTTTGGACTTCTTGCTTTCCCCTAGCATGAAAAAAAATTAATAAACCATGAAGAGTTTGAAGAAAAAAGGTTTCGAGGTCAAGGCTGTCCCCCCTCCTCTTGGTGATGATGGTCGGAGACACATTCTCTCTCGATGTTTTGCCAACTAGAAAGCAAGATGGCTTCCAGTCTCCATTTGTCATCACCCTACCCATGTGATGGCATCAAAAGGAACTACATGCATTTACACTCAGAATGGAAGGCTTGCATGAGCCATGGCATCCCTCGATATTCAGTCTTCTTTCCTGAATTTGGTTCATTCAGCCTTGCATCTCAGTGAAGGCACTCCTCACTATGGAAAGGTTCTCGTTTATGAAAATCTAGGTTTAATGATTTGTAATCATGCTCCTGCTATGTGTGATTTGAAGGATTTCACCATTGAAGAAGAGATTTGTGTTTATGAGGACCTGAAAATAGACTTAGATAGAGCCGAGTCTAGTATTTCTCTCCCTGCTGCTGGTAATTTGAAGGTTTTCATCGTCGAAGAAGAGATTAGTTCTCTTGAAGATCTCGAAATAGATTCATACAGGTCCAAGCTTGGAATATCTCCCCACGTTGTTGGTTATTCGTAGAACGGTGTTGGGACTGTGTGTTTGAAAGCAATTAGGTTAAGTGAAAGTCCTTTCTCTTGTCTTCTGGAAACATTTAGCATATCAGGCTTGGAAAGCTTGCAACATGCAGACTACGTAGCTCTACAAGAAGAAATGATAGGAAGAGGATCCACCCTGGAATACATCCAGAACACCCTCAAGGACATCAATAAAAACATGAGGTGGCTATATGGTATTATTAACAGAAGCAGGGAAGAATATAGTAAAACAATGGAGTGTATGGTTTGGCAAATCGATAACCAAGACTCTCGTATAGAATTCAACCATCGTGACCTTTATGAGGTAATGGGAAACATAGGCTACATGAAGGATGGCCTAAAAAAATTGGTAACTATGAATTAGGGGAGCTACATCCAAGACAACTAGAACATATATCTTGCAATGGAGGAGGCCTCTGTGGAGCATCTTGTCAAAGATTAGAAAGGAAAGCACAAGGATCAATTCTAGCCTCATGGGTACCTCATGTTTTTTTGTTTTCTTGTTTTAGGAGTTTTTTACTATCTATCCCCCTTGAGGGGATTTAGTAGTCTTTTTAGACATAGAAGCAAGCTCAAGACAATGCTTATCACTTTAAATTTCTCAATTATTTTGGTCCTTCTAGAACTTTGCAGGTTTCAGTCCTGGCATTTTTGTAAACTTGGTTGATCACAGCTTTTTTATTAATACAATATATTTGATGTAACTATTAAAAAAAAGAACCAATATTAAAATAAAAATAGGGTCTTGATCTATTTATGATCATACCTCGACCCAATTTTTGGAGGATTTTGGTTCTTAAAAGATTATATTTTCAAATATGACAACCTTTGTTCATATATTCTCTTAAATTTGTTTCAAACATGTTTCCATGTTCCAATTTGTTTGTATATGCATGCTACAATTGTATTCATTCACATTATATCTATTTTTTGGTTTTACATTATATCTCTTGTGATTATTGTTTCATGCTACCATTAATCTCTTGAAGGATCATTTTTCTTGAGTGATTTCCTTTATTAGGATGCTTCAATTACACCTCCAATATCAAATGGTGAGTTGATGCAAGCCATGTTACTCCCTTTCTTAGTTATCCAAGTATAAGTACATCTCTATTTTTGTTCTCTAGAAAATGGAACAATAACTACATTAGAGTGCTGCTCACCTTGATTGTCGAGATATTATCCTGCATCCTTTTCCAATCTAAAAGTAACCCAATGTCTTTCTTGGAACCCCAAAAGCTCCATAACATGAAAATCTTGGCTCTTGTCCCTAACCCTATTTTTGGTGTCTATGGGTTGTTGCTTTGTCTCTCAAATTTATCTTTGGTTTTTGAATTTGGTTATTGAATGTCTATAGATGTTAGATTTAAATCTAGATGCTTCTCTTCAAGCCCATTCATACAATGATTATCTTGTAATGATAGTGAGGATGTAGCTATGGAAGTCTTTGATTTTCTTGTTTACTTCTTATAAATCTATATTATTCTTCCAATGTCTCTCTTTATACTTTTGGCACATTCTTTACTTCTTTTACACTTTTTTCTCTTTGAAATTATTAATGGTATACCTTTGTGATTCTTGGGGTAAAGATCAAGATGGAGTTCCTAGCTCTTAGCTCTTGCATGATTGTTTCTCTTCACTTCCTGAGCTATGTCCTTTATTTCTATTGCCAAACTTAATGTGTCCCATTTCTCCTCTATAACATCCTCCTACAAGTTCCCAACTCCATGTGTCAATAATTCTAATTCCTCCCATAGATATTCACACACAAATTCTAGATGTTGATTTATATTTAGCTCTTTGGAATACTTGTCTTAAATTCCTTGCGTGTAGAATGGAGAGAAAATTCAGGAAGTGTACAAGCTAGGCATCTTCCTCAACTACGGAACGAACTATTGTAACGCACCGCTTGATTTGATGCCTAGAAAAATTGAATTGACGTCTCGTGAACGTGCTTCGTCGAAAATTTGTTTGTCATAATCATGGTTGAAATTTGAATACATAATGATAAAGAAGGTCAAACATTACAACGATTACCATGGTGTTACCAAATATAGTGGATAAAAAAAACTTTAACAAGAGACACAATTACAAAAAAATAATAATTCTAAACTAGTATTTGCACCAAGAGGGGCAAAGAAACACCGAGAGGGTAAAAATATTATGTCTTTTCGCAAGTGAACCTTTGTTTTTTACCTTGGGAGAGTGCATATTAATACTGGGTTTTGAAATGTTAGGTTAAGACATTTATAATTGAGTTTTTTTGGGGTTTCACGTTTGGATTATAAAGTGTGCAACAAATAATAAAAAATAACTGACAGTGAGTTTAGGTTGAGACATTTATAATTGAGTTTTTTGAACGCTTAATATTAAAAATCTTATTAACAATGCTAGTTGGTTAAGGTCTTTTTATTTATATAGTTGTGCTTAATTTATGGTTTACTATTTGAAAAGAATGCTTGCTTATAAGAGAAATCTTAATAGTCTATGGTTAAACTACAGGTCCTTTTACATTGTTAATAATTCAATTACATTTCAGGATCATTTGGACTCTCAATCCAAATCTATGAAAGCAAATTTTAAAGAAATTCTGTGAACCAAACGTTAGTGACTCTCAACAAATTTGTTTAAGAAATTATTTCAAGCTATGTTTGTTTAATTAGCGTGTTTTTGTTAGTGCTTAAGAGAAGAATGGTAATTATTTCAAGTTTTATTTGTTTCATTTAATCCATTATTTCAAGTTTTATCAGTGGCAGGTTTAACCCCCTTTTAATGTTGTATGAAACATTAAAAAATGATTATAACTCTTGGCATTTGTTTTTATTTTTTTTAATACTATCATTAGTTGTGTAGTTATTAGGGAGGTGTTTGTTCATGAAATATGTTACAAGCAAGGGTTATAAAAGTTTAAAACTTACCAATGTGTTTGTTGTAGAACTACCAATGTGTAAGTACAACAGATCCCATGTCATTATGATACAGGAGCCCAAATTTTACATACAAAGATTACTTGGTAGGACTCTTCGTAAATATTAAAGGGGTTTATTAATATTTTATTTGATTATTGGGATACCTTAACTTACTCAATTTCCAAAAAATTATGTTTGATTTCTTTGTTTTGAATGCAGAATGATGAATTTTTGTTTGTATTGTTTTAACGTCCCGCAACCTGCAAATCCGCAACTTGCGGATTACGGCAAACCTTTCATTTGATATTTCATTTTTTCAAACCTGCATCCCACATCCCACAATTGCGGGGTGTGGGAGAGTTTTTATATGTGTTAATTTTAATCAACCCGCATCCCGCAATGTGCGGAATGCGATTTACTGAGTTCTTATTATTTTTCGTTTGGTTTGTGTCTTCCTGCAACGCACAGATCGCAAAATGCGGAATTGTGGGCTACGGAGCTAATTGAATCAAGTTTGTACAATTTTGTGTTCCCGCATTTCGCAACCCGCAAGTTGTAGAATGCGAGTTGCAGAACAATTAATAAACTTGCAATTTTTGTTTTGATCTTGCATCCCACAAAGTTGATCCTGATGTATTTTGTCTTGGTGGTAAATTGCAAGATGATACGTGTAAAAAATATATATAGGCTGGTATTTTACAATTTTTTTACTGTTGCAAATTACTGTGGTGTGTGAATTTTCTTTGCGTGAATTATTGCTCTGCGTTAATTTTACCAGGCAATTTTATCACAGTCTAATTCGATTACAGGTTAGTATTTTGGTCATTTCTTCATTAAATTTATTACTGTAGTCAATGCTGAATTAGTTTTAATTTTTGCTTTGTGTTGTTTTTTCTTTTAAACACAGTTTTTCCAATTTGCAACAATGGCAAGATCTACTCGCTGCAAAAACCTGGAAAAGGATATGTTCACCAAGGATCCAAACTTTGGTATTTTCTCAGATACCAGTGGCAGAATCACTGAAACTTACCAAATTGAATGGTGTAGGGTTTATGAAATTTTTGACAATGACAAATTTTCTGATATTCAAGGCAACCAGTTGGCCTACGAAAGAATCAGGGATTCTGGAATTCATTCTCTTGCTGCTAGACCTGCTATCCTCCCGTACAATGACATGGTCAAATGGATAGTAGAACATGTGGAACTGAAATCTCGTTGTTTGAATGATAATAGAGGGTTAGAGATAGCCAATTTCCATCCCGAGTTATTTACGAAGGCTTATGCCCTTAAACCGATAAGACAACCCCTTACTACAGAGTTTGCACAAACCTCCAAAAGTAGGTTCAATTTTGAAGAAATGTTAAAATCGTGGATGCACCAACCTAGTAAATTCTCAAAGAGGTCTAACAAGCTTTACCCTGTTACATGGTTCAAAGAACCTTATTCCTTATTCGTAGCTATGTTATGCAGACTATATGGCCTTCCTAATTGTTCTGTGTTCAAGACTGAATGGACTCCACTAGCTCATCATGTTTTAGCAATTGGCGATTCTTTCCCGTGGGCATCCATGTTGTCGCTAGAACTCAAAATTTCTATCCAAGAGTACCAGAAGGCCACTGCTAGAAAGAAACCTAATTTCTTCTTTTCAGCCTTCATTTATGATATATTGTGCACTGAGTTCGAATATCCTAATTTGGGATGAAAGTGGAGTTTTTCGGCTCCCCCGGTGCCCATTTATTATTCAGAACTGTGGGATACTAACTATGGACCCAAGTTCTATGATATATGTCAATACTTCCTTAGCACCATCTATTTTTTAATATTCAAGAAGGAAGCTCCTGCATTTTCACCTGAAGCCACAGGTTTGATTAGTACAATGGGTGACTAGTATGTTGGCGATAATTTTTCGTACATAAGAATTTGGGGTAGCAACACTATTCATATGCTTCCCAGAATTGTCCTTGACAGGTTGGTTCTAGAAGAAGTGGCTTTCCAAACTGTCAATGATGGGGTTTACAGGAAGCTGATTGGCCCTAAGAAAAAAGATTGGCCCAAATTCCCTTTGCACCTTGGATCGCTGGTTATTCCAACTTCAACCTGGACTGCAATATTAGGTGAACAAATATAGTCTTTGAAGCTTTGTTTTGCCACCAAAAGAAAACATGATCCTAAGGGATGCCTCGATGCCCACTTTAAGCAGTATCATATCAAAATTAATTATGTGCATGAAGAAATTCCTGACAATTCTATTTATCAGGGTGTTAGTACAATTTTTGAAGTGTTGGGGAGAGCCAAAAGCAAGGATGAGGAAGCCCACATCTTGCAGCATCAAAAGGAACTAAAAGAGAGGATTCATTGTTACAAGGCCCTGCAGATTGACATCTTGGAGAAAGTAAGAAATGACAGAGAACAAAAGGAAGCTGAAGCAACGAAGAATTCATCATTGGCAATTTTTGCAGACAGAGACAAGGGAAAAGGTCTAATGGAAGACTTGCTAGAGTACAAGTTAGGGAGCAGGTCAAAGCCTTAATAATTACGTCAACATAGTCAAAAGAAAAGCTGGAAATAATGATCTCTGTGATAAATACTCAGGAAGTTTTAGATCCTGTGACTGTTACTCATGTCCCGGTGATTGCTACAGTCAGTAAGACAAGTGGTATTGAAGAAATAGTTGAAAAAAAACCATTCAAAAGATTGAAGTTGAAAGCTTCTTCCTCCACAGGTCCTATTATCGATTTGGTTGATTTAGATTTAGAAGAAGAGGTGATAGCCTCTGCACCTGTCACTGCAGAGGTGGATCAATATTTGCAATCATTAATAGATTTGTTGGATGGTGATGGTAAGAAAGATTCTATACCTGTTTGTTAAGAACCCGTGTCAACCCCCCTCTTTATTTTGTTGGTATATTTTGTCGGACGCATATGCTTTGTAAGTCATCCAATTAGTATGATGTATTATCCCACATTCATGGGGAGTAAGTAATAGTTGTTAAGTCGTCTAGTTAATAGGTTGCATTATCCCACATTCACGTGGAGTAATAGTTGTTTAGATTAGACTTAGTATATAAGTATGTGTTGAGTCTATTGAAAAGACCGAAGAGTTATTTTGTATTGAGCTTGTTCAAAGGAGGTTTCCCCCTTGAAGTGGCCCATGATCAATAAAATATCTTTTGTGCTCTGGTATTTTTGCATTCTCATTGTTTATTGCAGGAGGTTCTCCACATCTGGTATCAGAGCACTTTCCTTGGCACAAGTGGGAATTTTTTTTTCCTTTTCAAAAAAGAGGGAAAAATTGGGCGGAGAATTTCAGATCACTTTCTGAAACATCATGCATAGAATCAGAAGAAACAGGTTGCATATCTGAATTCCTCTTTAAAAAATATGCATTTTCAAAAAAAAAATCATCTCATTCGGAGTTCTAAAAGCGGAGATATCGTGGATTTAAAATCAGCAATTTTTTAGAATTTTGGTGACGGCCGCGGAAATTGCAAAGCGAAAATATTTTGACCGAGTGCCCAGATTTATATTCCGATTATGTGGGTAGAAATAGAGTGGTTGCTCTAGTTCTGAAAACAGGATATAATAGCAATTCTGAGCAATCTAGATCAGGTTATGCTCATTTTAAAAAATTTCATCTCAAAGCCCTGGCTCTAATTACGGGTTTTTGAGCATTGGGTGGAATTTCTACCACATTTTTTCTAGCACTATAATTATTACAGTAGTTCTTCTTCTTGCAATAGTACTTTTCATTCGGATCAGGGAATACACCCTATCTGCTTAACTGTGGGAAGTACTTGGGCATAGCCCTAAAACTCATTGTGAGGAGTACCATAGGAACCCCGAAGTAGCTAGCCATTGAGAGGACCTGCCAAGCGAAAAGGAAAACGACCCCCACCAGATTGACTATATTCCCATCCATTAGGAAAACCAAAGAGTTGTCATTTTTGGCCAAGTGGTTAGCAATTTTACCTGCATCGTGAAGTGAGGGGTACTGCCCCAATACTCAAGCCTGAGACAGCCTTGGTGGCCGAGTGACTACCTTTGAACCAATAGGAAGCCGATTATACCTAGGTTCCATCTCTATTTATAGTTGATAATGTGCAGAATTTCAGAATTGTCACAGATCATTTACTCCATTTCCTGTTGATAAAACACAGCT
>LPNX010686701.1:0-42117 GCA_001517045.1 Pseudotsuga menziesii | reverse complement strand
TCCGGAATAAGGTACGAGGTTCGATCCTTTAGTGTTAGATTGTTTATTTCTATTGCATATTGGAGAAGATTGATTTCTGGAGTCTAGCTGTCTGTTGTGCTACCCCAAGACATAGGAATTTCTCTCCGTAACAACAGCTTCTAGCACCGCCACAGATTAGTTCTTCAGAGAGAAAACAAAAAACAAAAAAAAAGTATAAATTTCTATTTTTCAGCCATATCTTCCTTGATTTAGCTCCGTTTTCCTTGAAATTTCACTGTCACCCATGTGCTACCATTCTGCATATTCCTTCATTGAGGCCCTTATCCCCAATTTCGCTTCCTCAAGGCCGAAATCCCACATTTGTCAATTTTTAAAGTTTGTCATAACTTCTCTGATTCTCACCCAATTGCCTTCAAATTTTTCCACGGTGTTCGTTTTCCAATTTTGCTTCATTGTCCCTATCTGACAAATTTTCCAATTCCTTCATCCCACCTCTGAAATTCACATTTTTTGCTTCTTGTCCCTAAAAAAGTGTCCAAAACCCTATAAAACCCCAATTACCCCCCCAAATTTTTCCCAAATCAAAAATCTCCTTTTTTGTTTTTCTACCCATTACCTTATATATTAGAAAAAAAAAATTGTTTATGGTTGTTACCCGCATCGGAGCAACTAAACAAATGGAAGAATAACTTGCCACCATCAGGTCCAAACTTGAGGATCTAGATAAAAAAATTATCGTCCTCAATCGTCAACATTCACCCGTGGACAACAGCCGCCAGCCTGAGTCTTCTGCAAACACTGGGTTCTCATTGTTTATCCACTACCGTAGGCCGAAGCTGGATTTTCGTCGCTTCAATGGTGATGATTTGACTTGATGGATTTATAGGGAAGAACAATATTTCAGTTTGCATAACACTTTTGATTTCAATAAAGTCCCCCTTGCATCCTTTCATTTGGAACATGAAGCACTTCAATGGTTCTGTTGGTACATCAAGGCTCATGCCGAGCCAAATTGGACAGATTTTTCCCAACTCCTCTTCCAGCGATTTGGTCCTAGTTCTTTTGATGACTTCACAGGAGCATTCACCAAACTTCACCAAACTAGCACCATGCAGGAGTATCAGACAGAATTTGAGAAGCTCGCCAATCACACCGAGGGATTTCCTTATGCATTCTACCTTAGTTGTTTTATCAGTGGTTTGAAGGATGCAATACGCTCTGAGGTTAAAATGTTCTTCCCCACACAATGATGGAAGCCCTCGGGTTGGCTAAGCTAGCAGAGGACAAGATCCGGGCTCAACAACACTCCAAATCCACTCTTGTTCCATTCAAACCTATGGTTCCTCAAAGAACCCAAAATCTGCCAGCTCTTAGAACCACTCCTATCAAGCATTTGTCTGAAGCAGAGATGCGGGAATGTCAAGAAAAAGGGATTTGTTATAATTGTGACGATAAATTCACCTAGGGACATAGATGTGTTGAGCAAATGCTCTATCTCCTGGATGTGGATTCTCCACCTACACTTGAAATTTGTGAAGCTGCTCAGGATCCAGTAGACACTCAGGTCCACATTCAACAACCACCTGTTGACCCTCATTCTCATAATGAACACCCCAAGATATTTCTCCACGCATTAGTCGGAGTCACCGCCCCACAAACCATGCAGGTCCATGGTTTCTTCAAGTAGATTCCTCTTACAATACTCATTGATTCTGGTAGCACCCATAGCTTCATTGACCCTCAGATTTCCAAACAAGCTGATAGTTTTGTCCATCCTTGCTCCATCTTTAAAGTCATGGTTGCCAATGGGATCACCTTACCTTGCAAAGAAAAGTGCCGCAATGTGTGTATCTCTGTTGGAGATTATAACTTGCGCTCTAACATGTTTTCCATGCCTCTAGGAGGATGTGATGTGATTTTGGGAACTCAATGGTTACGCACACTTGGAACCATCTTATGGGATTTTGCTGAACTATGGATGCAATTTTCAGTCAATGGGAACAAACAAAAATTCAATGGCTTCCAACCAGGTTCTCTCAGCATCATCCGTTCCTATTGCATGGAAAATATCTTTAAGATGAATTCACATGGTGTCATTGCTCAGCTCCATTTCATTCATATGCAACCTTCAGCAGTCTCAACTACTCCCTTGGATCTTTCATTCCGATGCACCTTTCAGATGCCTTATTTTTCCAAGTTCTTTACTCTTGAGCATGATGCTTACGATAATGGACTTGGATTTGTCCTCTTTCAAGATGAACATCCCATTGCCTTCACCGACAAATGCAATTCTGGAAATAACTTAGCCACCTCTACATATGAGAAGGAAATGATGACTATTTTGCACACAGTATAGAAGTGGTGGCCATCCCTCTTAGAGAATCCTTTCGGCATCAAGACTGATCACAAGAGTTTGAAATATTTCCTGGAACAATGGGTCTCATCCCCAACACAACAGAAATGGGTTCTCAAACTCAGGGATTATGACTATAAGAAGGCTCAGGAAAATCTTGTGGTGGATGCTATTTTCCACACATTTGATGCCCATGTTTCTCTTTCAATTATTTCTATGTCTCTTCCAACTTGGTTACACTCTCTTCAGCAAGGCTATGTCAATGAATCCTCATTATCTTTAGTCATCCAACATTTGGCCAATAACCCTTCTGTGGTACTGCATTCCTCTTAGGATGGATTTTCTCTGAGATACAAGGGTTGTTTGGTGCTTCCCCAGTGCACAGACCTTAAACATGTGGTCTTTTATGAATTCCATACTTCTCCATCGGCAGCGCACTCTGGGTTCATCAAAACATATGAGCTGGCACACCGTAACTTCTTTTGGAAGGGGGTGCAACATGAAATTCACCATATGGTTTCCGAATGTGTCCCTTGTCAGCACCACAAGGGTGAAACTACACTCCATCCATATATCACCTCTTCAATCGCACAAATTTTCATGGCCCAGATATTCCTTCTTCATGGAATCCCTTATTCCATTGTCTCAAGCCGCAACACAACTTTCACAAGTCATTTTCTCCTCCTTAACACCAAATTGCATATGAGTTCATTTTATCACCCACCAATAGAGGGTCTGACTACAGTCATCAACAAATATTAGGAAACTTATTTTTGTTGTTTCACCTCTGAAGAACAACATCAATGGGAACAGTGGCTCCCTCTCGCTGAATGGTGGTACAATAATTCCTACCATACTGCATCTAAAATGACTCCATATGAAGCAGTATATGGTCACGCACCTCTAGTACTCCTCCCATCCACCCCTAGCAGTTCACCAGTTCAGGCAATTGACATGGTTGTTCGAAACCGACATTAGATTCTTCACCTCCTGCAGGACAATCTTCACCTGACAAGAGCCCGCATGAAACAATAGGCTGATCAACACCGTTCTGAGTGCACTTTTCAAGTTGGTGATATGGTTTTTCTTCATCTGCAACGTTACAAGCAATCCTCCGTGAAAGACAAAGGGAATCAAACACTTGCTCCAAATATCTCTGGCCCATATCTAGTTCTTCAACAGATTGGGTATGTTGCTTATAAATTGGCACTTCCTCCTTCTCGCATTTAGCCAGTGATCGATGCCAACATCAGTGCACAAATTGTTTTACCAGAATGGGTTACTGAAGGATCCATCATTTCGAAGTCGGAGGCCATCCTCAATAAGCGCACTTGTCAGCTTCTCTCTCGATCCATCACAAAGGTCTTCAATTCAGTGGCCCAGCATGCAACCAGAGGATGCTACATGGGATACCCTCCTTCAGATTCAGTAGTTGTTTCCACATCTAAAGCTTTGAGGACAAAGCTTTTTCTAAGAGGGAGGGGATGTTAAGAACCTGTGTCAACCCCCCTCTTTATTTTGTTGGTAACTTTTGTCAGACGCATGTGCTTTGTTAGTCCTCCAATTAGTATGATGTGTTATCCCACATTCATGGGGAGTAAGTAATAGTTGTTAATTCATCCAGTTAATAGGTTGAATTATCCCACATTCATGTGGAGTAATAGTTGTTTAGATTAGACTTAGTATATAAATATGTGTTGAGTCTATTGAAAGGACCGAAGAGTTATTTTGTATTGATCTTGCTCAAAGGAGGTTGCCCCCTTGAAGTGGCCCGCGATCAATAAAATATCTTTTATGCTCCGATATTTTTGCATTCTCATTGTTTATTGCAGCAGGTTCTCCACACTATTTCTACAGTTTCACAATCTTTATCTGTGTCTATGTGTTCGTATGCAGGATTGCTCCTTTCATCCATCCATACTTTATCTACCTTTCCTGCAGGAGGACGTATATCACCTGCACTATTTGAATTGTATCATGATATGATATCTAAACCTGAATATGTCACATCTGATATTATGCAAATCCCCATTTCACTACCTGTTATTTCAGAAGCACCAATTTTCAAGATTCCCTTACACCTACCGTTAGTTACTCTGTCAAGATTGTCTCGTAGTGAAAATATTTTGGGGTCTTTTTCACCACTTTCTTCTGTCAATCTCCAGTTTCCATCTTCCGAATATTCAACCCCAATCTCATCTTCAATTGTTCAAATAGATTTTGTTCAAAACATTTCAGAAGCACCAATTGTGAAGATTCCCCTAGAGGTATCATCAGTTACTCCATCAACATTATCTGGTACTGAAAATTTGTTGGTGTCTTCGTCACCACTTTCAGCTCTCAATCTCCACTTGTCATCTTCGGAATCTTCAACCAGACTGTTTTCTTCTATTCCTAAAATATTTCCTGTTCAAATCATTTTGCAAGCACTAATTTTCAAGATTCCTGTAGATGTACCCTTAGTTACTTTGTCAACATCATCTAGTACTGAAGAGGATTTATTGTCTTTGTCACCACTTCCAGCTGTCAATATGCATTTGCCATCTTTCGAATCTTCAATGCTACTCTTGTCTTCCATCTCTGAAATAAGCCATGTTCAAAACATATCTCCTTTGAGTATTCACATTACCATGACCATGCCCTCTCCTATCATTACTCAAACATCCACTTTAGTGTCTACAGTGATTAGCACATCTGGATCCATTGATCCAACAAATGAATTTGATGAAGAGATCGTTGTCTCTCTTGGAGAATATTATTATAGCAAACTTGATAAATCAATGATCAGAAAGGGAAAAAAGAGGGGTAGGTATCAAACTGGGATGGAAGTATCTGTTTCTAAGCAACTACTTTGGACTCAGCAGTCTGGTGACCCACAGGTCGATGAAGCAGATACAACTGTTGCTTTGGGTGCATTCACAGGTGCCAATATCCATGCTGTTAGCAATTTAAACAGGGAGTTTGACAGGAGGAAAGAAGAGATAACCCAGTTGAAGGAAGAGCTTGAGAAGAGCAAAAGGGAACATGAGGCTCATGTTGCTAATCTTATGAAGACATCTGAGGATAAGTACAATGAACTACAGGTCAAAGGTTCCTTTATTCAGGTTGAGCTGCAAAATGAGAAGATCTCAAATGTAGCCTTTAGACAGAGGATAGATTCACTTGAAAAGCAATGTGAAGATGCAACTGCAAGTGTAGCTTCCTCTTTGTTCTCCAGGTTTTCACAAGAATAATTTAAGCAGTTATCTATCAAGAGAAATGAGGACCATTATAACTGAGTTGTTTCACAGTTTAAATGATATTTATGAAATGTATATTGCTTTTGGTCAGATGTTCGTTGTACATGAATATCATGTAGAAAAGAGGGAGAAAGCTTCAAAGGCTTTGGATGAGATTGTAGACTAGAAAAGGTACAAGAAGGCCCAAACTAGAAAACATTATCATCCTCAGCAGCTTTCAGCTAAAGAAAGCTAGAGCAGTACTCCGTGCTTGGCTTGATCTTAATGAGATGGTCAATGAGACTATAATAAAGGCACAAGCTGTGTGTGCAAGAAGATGGTATGCTGTTGACAGTATCATGGAGGCTTTGTTTTTATCCACAGTAAATCTTATTGAAAACGCCTGTCCTCCAAAATTGGTGATCGAGCAGGTTGAACAGCGAAGAGATGAAGCAAGTAAGAAAATCCAAGGGCTCAATCATATAACGATTGAGGATGTCGATTGCTTAATCAGACAACCGTTACATCCGCATCTGGCATAAGTTAGCTAAAAACGAAATGGAGAATTATAGATGTGATGATCAACTTGGTTTTGAATCAACTAACTATCCCAACATTGAGGAATTGCTAGGGATTTGGAGCAGATGGCCGGATTTCCTTGGATATTAGTTTTATTTAGATTTGTCAATCAAAATTTGATGGAAATCTACTTTTTGTAATAATTATTTAAAGGGTGGGTTTCACATGTAATAGCGACTTTTTGGAAGGAAAAAATATGGACAAGACTTTGGAAATACCTTTGTTTAATTGAGGTTTTGTAATTTTGTGCAAATCTATTTAATACAGTAATGATATTTTTTCATGTCTCTTTTTGTTTATTTGATTAAGTTTCCTTAATGAATAATGAGTTTTCTTGTTTCAGATGATTCAATATTATTGTTAGTATTTTGTGATCAAGTAGTACATTTATTCACAACCTTGTTAGTGACTCATGTACTAATAATATTTTAATAGAGCTTATTTTATTAAAATCTGTATCTATTTTTGGAAATGATTACACAGTAAATTCGATAATACATATGTTAATTTGTTAATTTATGCAAATCCATCCAAGTCTTTTATTAAATTTAATTTTTTATTCTATATGTTTTAAATGACATGCTCTCACGGGATTTTGCCCCTTGCTTTCAATTGTGTATGGATGGAAGATGGAAGGCCATAAACATCGGTAACATAGACTGTCTTTAAAATATCATTACAATTATCAGTAAAACTATTGTAATAAAACCATTTCATTTTTTTAATTATTCTAAATAATGTGATTGATTTATTTTTTAAAGTTTATGAAATTCCCACATGCTAATGTATAAAATCATTATAATTTTTTCAAAGTATTCTAAATAATGAGATTGATATTTTTTAACAGTTTATGAAATTTCTACATATTTATATCTAATTTTTTTATTATTCAAGTTTAGTTTTTATTTAATTACTTTTAATTAATATATATATATATATATACCTCATCATGAAATAATATAAAGTATACCTAGCATAGTAGATTTCTAAGTTCACAAGTAGCACAAATTCATGTTAATTGATCTCACCCAAATTAGAATCCATTGAGAATTAAAAGGGATATACAAATTGAACTGCAAACCTCTTGGTCTGGTGAACATGGATTTGGGTGCATTTTATTTCCTTTGGTTGCTCTTTTGATTTGATAATAGACATGGGCCATTAAATTTTCATGTTATACATGTTACTTGGATATTTTAAAGCAATTGACATGGGTAACTTGGTGCAATGATTTAAATAGAATGGCCTCTAGCATGACTATGTGAGGTCTTGTTGTAAGTACAACAGATCCCATGTCATTATGACACTGGAGCCCAAATTTTGAATGCAGAATGATGAATTTTTGTTTGGATTGTTCTAACATACCACAACCTGCAAATCCGCAACTTGCGAACTACGGGAAACCTTTCATTTGATATTTCATTTTTCAATACCGCATCCCGCATCCCGCAAATGCAGTTGCGGGAGAGTTTTTATGTGTTAATTTTAATCGTAAATCAAAACTATCATATTTATAATTCACAAGAAATAATAGAGACTGTCAAATGAGGGTAAAAATAAAAGAACGGTCAGTATCAGCTTTGCCGGATGCGAGATCAAAAAAAAAAATGAAAGTTTATTAATTGTTCCACAACCCGCATTCCGCAACTTGTAGGTTGCGGAATGCAGGAACGCACAATAGCACACAGTTTATTCAATTAATATGCATCGTGCATTCCACATTTTGCGGGATCCTGGTTGCGGGAAAACACAAACCAAATGAAAATAATAGGAAGTCCACAACCCGCATTCCATACATTGCGGGATGCAGGATGCGGAGCTAATTGAATAAATTTTGTGCTATTTTGCATTCCCGCAACCCGTAAGTTGCGGAACAATTAATAAAATTTCAAATTTTGTTTTGATATCGCATCCCGCAAAGCTGATCCTGACCGTTCATTTTCTTTTTACCCTCATCTGATGGTCTCTATTATTTCTCAGGAATTATAAATATGATAGTTTTGATTTACAATTTTTCACTGTTTTTACTGCTGTAATTCGCTCTGATGTGTGATTTTTACCTTGAGATTTTACCTGGTGACTCCAACAATGATTACTGCAGTTTTAGGTTGGTTACCAAGTTGCTATATTTCATTTTGAATTGATTACTATGCTTACTATATAATTCAGTTTTTAACTTCTAGTATAAATATTCAAAAAACGACACATGGCAACATCCAAAACCCCCAGAATCATTAGGAGTAAAAACCTCCAGAAGGATATGTTCACCAGAGATCCGAAATTCAGTGTTTTTTCTGATACTAGCAGCCGTGTCCCTGAAACTTATCATTTAGACTGGGCCAGGGTTTACTCAATTTCCGATAACAATGACCTCTCAGATTTCCAGAGTGACCAAACGGTTTATGAGAGAATTAGAGATTCTGGCTTGTATATGATCGCTTCTAGACCACCTATCCTACCTTATAACGATGTTGTGTGATGGATTATTGAACGTGCTAATGTGAAAGACTGTTCTTTCAATACCAGTACCGGGTCTCAGCTAGCCAATTTCCATTCAGAAACTTTTGTCAGGATTTATGCTCTTAAACCTTATACCCAGCTTCTAGATGCAGATTTTATTAACATTGCCAAATCCAAATTCAATTTCGACCAAATGCTTAAATCCTGGATGACTGAACCTCATAAATTTTCCAAGAGCAAAGACTAATTATACCCTGTCGAGTGGTCCAAATAACCTTATTCCATGTTAGTCGCGATGTTGTGTAGGCTTTAGGCCTTCCCAACTATTCATTCTTTAAAAAAGAATGGGCTCCGATTTCTCATCACATTATTACCACGGGTGAAGCTTTCCCATGGGCCTCAATTTTGTCACTAGAACTTAAAAACGTTATTCAATATTTCCAGAAAGCAACTGCTAAGAAAAAGCCCAAATTTTATCTCACTGTCTTCATTGTGGACGTTTTCTATGCTGATTTCCGTTACCCTAATTTGGGATGGAGTTGGGAATTGTCGGTCCCGCCTATACATATTTATCATTTCGAGCTTTGGGATGGAAACTATGTGGTTAGGTTTTATGATAAATGTGAAAGTTTCTTTGGCCGAGTATATTTTATGGTTTTCAACAAAGAAGCCCCTGCTTTCTCACCAGAAGCAAAAGCTGTCATAGCCACAATGGGAGACTGATATGTGGGTGAATCTTTCGCCTACATCAAATTTTATGGCAGTAACACAGCTCACATGTTTCCTAAAGTCGTCCCAGACAGGTTGGTCTTAGAATAGATCTCATTTCAGATAGTTATAGAAGGAATCTACAAGAAATGTGCTGCACCAAAGAGAAAAGTTTGGCCCAGGTTTCCTATTACACTTGGATCCTTGAGCGTTCTCTCTTCTACTTGGGCATTGGAGCTGAGTGACCATATCATGTCACTTAAACTTGGTTTTGCATGCAAAAGACAACATGATCCAAAGGAATTGTTGATTTACACCTAAATCAAAATCATTTTAAAGCTGGTTATGTTCATGAGGAAACTCTTGATGATTTAATTTATCAGGGAGTGGATACATTTTCTGAAGTTTAAGCAAGAGCGAAAAGCAAAGAAGAGAAAATCCATATTCTGCAATGCCAAAAAGAGATCAAGGACATGGTAAAACATTTCAGGTCTATGGAATTGGACATCTTGGAAAGGATGACAAAAGACAAAGAAGAAAAGGAAGCTCGAGCTACAACAAAAGAGGCTCTAGCATCTAAAACTGGATCTGTAGAAACTAGCTTGAGATTGCATAAAGGGAAATCCCTCATGACAGAAATTCCCTAGACATCTATGGAACAGTAGGTTAAAGACTATTTGCAAACTTCAGAGCAGATAAAATAGACATTGAACAGGTTGAATTCAGCACCAGATACGCAAGAAGTTGCAACATCTCACTCAGGTAGCTGAAACTGTCCAGGTAGCTACTGTGTTTGGAAAGACTCAACCTGAAAAGACTCACGTTGAGGACATACCTGTTAAGAAGATAAAGATCTCCATTCTTGTTCCTACTATTGGCCTAACTCATTTAGAGGAAGAGGATGGAAGAAGTTCTCTTGTGCCTGTTACTGTTGAGACAGGTAATGATTTCCAAAATCTCACCAATGGTAGCAATGGTAATATTTCATCCTCTCTTCCTCCATCTCAACCTTCAAGTCACTCTATAATAGCATTATCCTCTATATCTGATGGTTCTTATGTAACACCTTTCATGAATAAGCTTTATAAGGATGCTACGTGTCTACCTGAATCGATGATACCTATTTCTATAGATATACCTATTCCTACATCTGATGTATCTACAGTTGTCAAGAATCCATTGCATATCCCTTCAATCAATTCAGTGTCTTTATCGGTAGCTGAGGAAACTTCAGCAGTCTCATCATCACCATCCAAGATCTCTATTGTGCAAGTTTCATCAGTTGAGACTACAATTCTTAACATCCCCTTAGCTTTTGAAGCCATTCCTGCTCAAAATATGAACCTTTCTCCATGTACTTCCCCTATTACTATGACTATCCCTTCTATCACCACAACTCAAACTACTTTCATGATATCCACTGGCATCAGTATACCCCCCATTAATGAGGTAAGGGAAGAATTCAATGAATATTTTGTGGTATCTCTAGGAGAATATCAGTACAACAAAACTGATAGATCAATGGTGAGGAAAGGTAGGAAAAAGAACTGGGACCAGGGTGATATGGATATGTCTGATGTAAGTAAGGTGGTGTGGACTCAGCGATCAAGTGATCCACATGCATATGCAACTGATGCTGCAGCTATCTTAGGGGATTTTACATGAGCCGACTTTGATGCTCTGAACACTTTGAACCGGGAGTTTGATAAACATAAAGCAGAAATTAGTAGACTGAAAGAGGAACTGGTGCAGCTTAAAAGGCAACATGAGAACAAGTGTGATGAACTTCAAGAGATGAAGTTTTCCCTTAGCGGAGAACTGCAAAGGGAAAGGACTGTTAATGTCACTCTGGCTCAGAAGTTTGAATTGTTGGTAAAAGAGATTGAAGATGCAACTACAAGTGCAACTTCATCCTCATTTTCTAAATTTTCAAAAGAAGAATTCAAATAAATTGCTATCAGAATCAATAGGGAACACTATTGTTTGGTCTGTGATTTATTCAAAACTTTAGATAATATCTTTGAAACTCACACAGTGTTTGATAAAATCTATGTTGTTCTAGAAGAGTTGGTGGGGAAGAGAAAACAGGATTCTAAGGCCTATGATGAAGTGGTTGATTGGCAAAGATATATGAAAGATAAGCCTGATAATATTACTTTTCTTTCTAAGTTTCAGTTAAAGAAAGTTAGAGCTATTATGAGAAC
The DNA here is from genome assembly GCA_001517045.1 of Pseudotsuga menziesii. NCBI lineage: Eukaryota > Viridiplantae > Streptophyta > Pinopsida > Pinales > Pinaceae > Pseudotsuga > Pseudotsuga menziesii. The sequence continues at coordinate 30,613 of LPNX010686701.1, read as the reverse complement.
CTGGGAAGACCTAGAAGAAATAGTAGGTGAATCTATTAAAAGAGCACAAGATATTTGTTGCAGGAGATGGTATGCGATTGATAATATCATGATTGACTTGTATTTTCCTACCATGGTCCTTATTGAAAAATCTTGTCCACCCGAGTTGGTGATCGATCAAGTTGAGCAACGCAGAGATGAAGAAGAGGAGAAAATCAAGGGACTTGATTGCATCAGTATACATGATCTGGAGCAGTTGATCAAGCGACCATTCATAATGGAAGGGAAGATTCATATATTCATCCGATTATGGAATAAATTGGTAAAGAATGAGCTTGAATATCATAGGTGTAATGGTCAAGTTGGCATTGAATCTGCCAATTACCCCGATATCAAGGAGCTGCTATGAATTTGGAAGATTTGGAGAGATTTCTTAGGATATGAGCTTTGTTAGTTTTGATCCCCTTTAAGGGGAATTCCTTTGATTGTAATAACTATTTAAGTCATGATGTCTAATGTATGAGGCCTCTGGAAATTTTGGAGAGGGGAGACTGAAGAAAGGGATCGAACAATACTTATGTCTTTGTAAAGGTTTTGTGTAATTTATTGCATGAAATTCTGAAAAAAAAACAATGTTATAGTTCCATATCTCTTGTACTTATATATTAAATTTCTTTGACAGATGTTGGTCTCTCTGTTCCAAATGATCAGATAATACTCTGATTCATTTGCAATCAATTAATGTGTTTGTTTAACTTTTATTTATCTCTGTTACTTCTAAATGCATTGATAAAGTCTCATGAAATTTATTTTATGAACTGTCTTTATCTATTTCTGTGAACTACCTTTATCTATTTCATTGATTAACTAAGATTCAGTAATTAATTTATTTACAAATCAGAAATAAAAAATAATAATAAATGTAATGAAGTATATATGTATATTGTTGAATTCACTATCAAGTCAAAAAAACAATACATATTTTACATAAACAAGTGACCAAATAAAAACAGTACATCTATACAACAGACAATGAGGAGATTCATGCAGAAAGTGGTTTTAAAGAATTTGAAGCAAGTAAGATTTCCTATTGTTTTCTACGTTCAACATATCGATTGCCTTGCATTCGAGAGTATCTGGAAAAATAGAAAGGTGGAGAAATGAGTAGGCCTGAAATAGATGTAACTCTTGATATTGCAGTGAATGTAAGCCCTTGTCTGTCAATGTTTCCAATATCTATTGTTACATTTTTAGGGTCATACCTTGGGCTTTATGAATTGTTAAACCCCATGCCATTCGAAGTGGTATTTGTCTACGGGATCCTCTTATTATTGGAGATATTGGAACATAAGTAGGATTAGAAGAATCCCATAAGGGTCCTTTGTAATGCACAAATTCGACAACAATAAATGATGACAAGGTAGGAGGTATCTCATTTGAATTACAGACAATATGAATGACTTTCCCAAGTGTTACGGAGAGAAATTCCTATGGCTTGGGGTACCACAATAGATAGCTTGACTCCAAAAATCAATCCTTTCCAATATGCAATAGAAATCAAATATCTAACACTAAAGGATCGGACCTCGTACTTTATTCCAAACGGTTAAAGTAGATCCCCGTTGAGCTTTCCAAGTTCAACTTGAATTAATGAATCACTTCCTCAACAACAAGTAAACAAGACAAGCATACTATATATATTGGTGTTAGATCTATTGTAGCATATATAATCAACAATGTATAAGCATTTGAAATCATCCATGGATAAAATATTCATTCAAACATACATTATTGGACAGGAAAAGATATTTCTATTAATATAAAATCAGAGATTACAATGGATACAACCTCTGTCGGCACGTCTACGAATCAGATAAATTGAATCCCCCACTTGGGCCTCCACCACATCAATCCTCCATCTCTTGATAGCAAGCTCACAAGCAAAAGGCAAGCTTGGGAAGAACACAAAATTGCTCCAAGGGACAAAGGGATGCTTACTCAAGCACAAGTTCCAGCAACAATGGACTATAGTTTCTTTGCTCTCAATTCTCTTATGCCTTCAATGTATCCAAAGAGTTCCTTATATAACTTTTCAAAGGGGTAATGAAAGGTCGAATCCGAGCGATCTCAAGGCATATGGAAGGCCAGGAGTCAAGTGAGTCGGATCCATGTCAAGGAAAACTCCAAAAGGATTTGGATTTTGTACACATCCCGATGTACGCGGTTTTAGGGGTCAATCCCGCGTATATACGCGATTAGGAGTTTAAAAGTCGCGTGTATCATTTTTCACATGTTTATAGGGATGGTCTAGGAAACATCAAAGGACAAAAAATGGTCCAAGGGGTCTAAGGAGTCTACAGAGTGACAGGGGAAGGCCATACCAGAGTGATTCACCTGGAGTGGTAAAATCAGCTATAACAGATGCCCCCTAATGTGTGAGGTTAGAGGGGTCATACAATGGCCAAAATACATTATAAGTCCATCCTAGAAGTGGAATGATGAAGGATCCCAAATGGAAGACCAGCCACCCAATCAGCATAGTACAATGATACAATTCTGCACATAACTGCAAATACATATAGCAATCCCAGATACTATAAGAGTACAACGACCATTAATAGGCATGATACAAAATATCACATAAGTGGTCATCGCCATGTACAATATACATAGATCAAAATCTCCATGATGAAGTTATACAAAGGATCATGATCTCCATAATGACTGAAGATATATAATGGATCAAGATCTCCATAATAGCTGGAAATGTCTAACATATACTGGAATCAAGTCACGAGAGTTGAAATCTCATGAAAACTGGCACGATCGAGGTAGCATATAAGAGATGCCACCAATTTGGAAGGTCTTCTACATAAACCGCTACGAGTACATGTCCTACTATGTGAATAGAGGTGTCGAGGTCGAACATAGTAGTCCATCATCTGATTACCGGTCATTGATGTATACCGTTAATAGATGTGAGATCACCCACCGATAATGAAAATGGGAATCAAGGTACTAGAGTGCAAACTAACAAGTTTGAATAAATGTGTTGAGGTTGAACACTTGAGAGGATCCATCAATCAGGGGACATTGATGTATTCCCAAAGACTGTTGATAGTGAGAGAACCTACCACTGATGATTGCAAGTCTCAAGGCACTCAAAAATGACTCTAGATTCCAATCCCAGAATAAATGATCTAAAGTCGATGGAATGAAATCCATTGGAAGGAGGGCATTAAGGCACCCCCCATCATCCAACACGAGGTACTCAGCAAAGCTGTATAATGTGGAAGGACTCGATCATAATGTGCACGAACTAGTAATTGTAACGGGAATGGCTGACATGCAAAGTCAAGATAGCTGTGGAATGGCCGACTCAGGTTTCAACTTCCTTCGAACAAGAGAATAATGGCGAATGGTGACTGAATAAAGGAAACATAGACTCGATATACAAAACTGGGAGATCTCTGCGACACAAGAGGCATTGACAAAGGCTCCATGGGGACTGGAAGCTTAACCAGTCAGTGGAGATAAACTCAGATAAATGAATACATCTCCTAAAGTCAAACTATAAACCCAACCAATGGATGTGATATACAGTGCTCTGTTCCAAGGCGACACGACTCGACAACTACCAAAAGATAACATCTTTCCTTGTCCGACTTTTTGGTTTTTTGATTTTTTTTTTGGACTTTTTCAAATATTTAAAAAGCTTGAAAATAATAAAACTACTTTATAGTTATAGACTAGGAGGAGACGAGTGTCATATGGGAAAACAAACTAGTTCCAAGCAGTGGAACATACCTATGCTCAATGCAAGGATACATGTGTAGGATAGCGACACTCGGGGGAAATTCCCCTCCCGGTAAAAATAGGGAATCAAGCTGCAAAGGATATATAAAATGGCTCTGCATGGCTAGACATGAGACAAGCTCAGGCTATATGGCTGAAACTCAATGTCAGGGAAGCCGGCATAAGGCTCAATAAGGCAGCAAAGATCATGATAATGTAATTATGACTTGATATAAGGGAGTCCTGAGGGAAATAGGCCAACAAAATATCAAGAGGAGTATGAGGCTCTTGCGAAATGTCCTGGCAATACTATACAATGGACTCCCACACCCTAAGGGACAAAATGTCAGCATGGGCACCAAATGCAAATAAGGCGCTAACTAGGGTACCCATGTAAGGTCAAGCTCTACCACTCATATCATGCCACTTCTAAAACAGCAAGAAGGTTCCGTGACATAATAATGTGGGTTCGTACCTAAGGCTATGATGAAATGGTCATAAGGTCATGCAAAATGCAAATGGTGGTGAAACCTAACCTATATGCCAGTTTAGACATGATACCTGAAATTGGCACGAACGAGTCAATCCAATGGCTGAAACGACACTAAAAAAGGTCTCCTACATCATAAATTAGTCCAAAAACAGTCCAAAAGGATTAGAAACGGTCCAAACTATAGGAAAGGGGATAAAAAATTTCAAAATTTTGAAAAATTTCTATAAATAGTAAAAAATTCAAAACATTATAAAACATTTGAAATTTTTACCCATTTGAGCTCGGAACTTCAACAGTGAATTCCAGGAGATCCAGTTGACGGAATCCACTACCATTTTTTCCAGGTACTTACCCATGCTCTACTCTTTCATTTTGATGCAAATTTTGTCAAATTCCATGGTGTATTTGATTTTCTAGGCCATTCTAAATAGGCGCTACGGCCCACGCAAAAATCGAGGTTTTTTTCCGCATATAGGGCTGGATATATGCGAAAAATGTCCCCAAAGCCGCATACATATGTGGTTGTTTGGCAAACAATCGCGTATGCGGCCGCGCTTAAGATTTTTTAAGTGTTCTAATGGACAAACTTCAAATTTTTTGTGCAGGATGGTCCTAGAATGGAGAGAACGTGAACATGGTGATGTAGAAGAGGCAGTAAGGGCAGATCTAATGGCTCAACAACCGTTATGTGCATGTGGGCTTTACAAATTTTGGTGTCTTGGTGGCTTAAGGGCCAAACTAGGACTATTGCAAATGTTAGTGGACTGCTGGTATCCAGACTCAGAGTAATTCTAGATAGATGGGATGTCCCTCACCATAGAGGTGGAGGACATATACTTTATTACTGGACTTTCCCTACAGGGGGAAGTGATGAACCTGCGTTCTCACAGGCCCGAAGGTGGCCTAACTATAGATGAGTACATTGCGGTGTACTGCTATCTAGACATGGAGAAGGTGGGGAGTCAGATCCCAACTAAATCCATACAAGTGTTGGGCCTAAAGGTCATCCTACTAACACTGGGCAGGATAGTAGGTTTGGCTTCACTCCACCAGGCCTCATAGCCTCTGATGTTCTATGCAGTGGAGTGCATGATACCCACGGTATACAATTAGAGCACTGTGCTACTGGGCAACATGAAACATCAGCTCAGTGAGTGCAAGATGGGCATAGTGCGAAACTTCGGTTTCAACAGCATATTGATCACATTTTTCTTCGAGCGTGTTCCAGGATTGAGCCCTAGAGTTGACATTCCTCTACACGGGGTTCAAGATCCGATCCCAATGGCATTGGGCAGATGCGATGCGCACACTGGGTGGAGGTAGGGTGTCCAACCCCTATCCAGCTGATTTCTTCCCATGGTGGCGACAACAGATAGTTTCCATCGATGACTACCCCTATGCGGGGATAGATTTCCAGGGGGATCCGGACATGCTGCTACCACCAGGATTAGTATACGGTGACATAGGTAACGAATCTCGACCCTCTTTTTAAAATTTTTGAGTTATTTAATTTTTTTGTGTTTTTTGATTATGTGGAATCAAAAGAAATGTTTTTGGGTGACAATACATAGTGACATCTACCATATGCATGCAGATGTGGGACCATGGCGGCATGAAGGCTTCCCTCGTCATAAACGAAGGGGAAGAGGAGATGATATCACGGGTGTGGATGCGGAGCGGATGCTCCAAAGCATTCATTACCAACTTTGTGAGGCTGACACACAGAGTACCCATGGCGCAAGTCAAGGACTTTCCTGAGGCCATGTAGCGCCAGGTGGTGAGTGTACCATGAGCATGGGTGCGTCTATTTTGATGGCTAGCTAGAGCCGTAGTGACATTCCATGATCACAACCCCCTTCCTCCTCCACAGGCTTAGATACCTGGTAGTGATACATTTTGTATTACCGTGTATTATATCTTGGTGGCTCAAGAGCCCCATTTTTGTATTATGACACTATGTATTACCACATTTTGGATGTTTATTAAAACTTTTGTGATGATCGGTTTATTTATTTACATGTGTAAAAATTTATGTTCGTGATGATCTTATTGTGTATGAAACAAATTCCAATCTAAAACGTAGTTAGCATATGATTCAGCAACTTGATTATTAATTTTTGCAACATGTATGTATGTTATATTGTCAAATTGTCGTTCTAATAATCTCACACGTAAGAATCTTCTTAATAATGTTGGATCTCTAACATGGTACAAACCATTAAGCTGTGACACTACTAACTCTGAATCAAGACGTACCTCAAGAGAGAGAACGCCATGTAAAATGGCATCCCGTAGAAGCTCAATAATGGCACTATATTCAACAACATTGTTTGGAGATGGCCGTAAACATACGCCTCCTAAAGACAATACCTAACCCGTAGTAGTATAATTCACCCAAGCAGCAGAGGCTGAGTGTTGAGTGTGACAGATCGCACCATCCACGAATCCTATGAAGGTGGAAGATTCCATTGACATTTGCCAAAAGAAATGAAAACTAATCATAAACCTGATCACTATGAGAAAAAGACCTACCTATGCAAAGTTGTACAATAATATACAATAACCAGCCTTGGCTAAAAATCATGCATAGTACTTTTTGATATAGAGCCCATTTCTAGTCTCCGCCAAGGCCGTTCCCTCATAATCCACTAACTCATAAGCGCCCTTCTCTAACACACGTTTGATGATGTAAGGACCACGCCACATGGGGTTAAACTTTCCTGCCCCCAAGGGTTCTTTCGGTTGATCCCACAAAAGGACCAATTCTCCCTCACTAAACCTCCTTGGATGGACAGACTTATCGTACTGGACCTTTACGCGACGCTTATTTACTTCTAGAGCCACCAAGGCATCTTGACGCTACTCATCAAGTTGCTCAAGGTGGACCGAACACTCCTCCAATGGGGAAGTGTCTAGTAAGAGTTCTATGGCTAGCTTTAAAGAAGGAATATTGCACTTAACCGGCAATACTGACTCCACTCCATGTACAAGTTGATATGGATAAAAACCCGTGGCAGTCTTAACAGCGGTTCTATACACCCACAAAGCAGGATATAATATAATGTGCCAATTATTCTTGCTTTGTGCGATGGTTTGTTGGAGAATGGATTTGAGTGATTTGTTCACTGCTTCTACCTGTCCATTCACTTGAGGGTAGTAAGAGGAGGAATGCTCATGTTTGTACCCTAACTTTGATGCCAACTCTTCCATCATATGATTCTGAAAGTGTGAGCCATGGTCAGTGACAAGCTCTTTCGGAATCCCGAACTGAGTAATAATCTGGTTGAATACGAAGTGTGCAACTATCTCACCATCAAATTTAACTGTAGGCATAGCCTCAGCCCATTTTGTGAAGTAGTCAACAGCCACTATGATATGATGATGCCCCCTAGCTGAAGCTAGGTTGCAATCCATAAAATCTAGCCCCCACTTAGTGAAGGGACCGGCGGTGATGATGGGATGTAACGGGGCAGGTTTCAAGCGCATATTACGTGCAAACACCTGGTAAGGGTGGCACCTCTTGACCGCATCTACACAATCCTTAAAGATCGACGGCCAGAAATAACCCGCTCTTAAGATTTTTTGGGCTGTAGAAAGCTTAGATAAATGACCACCACACACCCCTCCATAGCAATCATTCAACACTACCTCAGCCTCTTCATGATTTGAACAACATCATAAAATGGAATCTACCCCATGGTAGTACAAAGTGTTATCCACTATGAGTTAATTCTTAGACACGTGATGTAACTGTCGTCATTCATCCCATGAAAGGTGAGTAGGGACCGTCAATGTTTGTAAATATATAATTATATCCCCATACCATGGGTCTAAGGTTGATATTAAGAAGATGTGCTCATCGATAAATGTATATTTACAAACCAACTCCTCGGCCTCGCTTGGGAAATCCGATATAAGCTCCGCAAAAATTAACGATTTCTTCGATTTTGCCGAACAAAGTCGAGGTCGAATTCTTGTAGGATGCCAATCCATTTATTATATTTTTCCCCAATCATCCTTCGAGTGAGGACAAATTGAAACGGATTGACATGGGCTACAACCAAGGTCTGGAGAAGGAGAATATAATGTATCAACCATTGAACCGCATGTATGGTAGCTAAGGAAAGCTTCTCAACATGAGAATAATGGATCTCCACGTCAATAAGATTCTGGCTCAGATAGTATATGACATGCTCTTGGAGCTCCTCATCCTCTTGAACCAAAACCATACCAATCGTCTCCATGGACGTAGCCACATAAAGTAGGAAATCACGGCTATAGTCTGGGGGACTAATCACTGGGGCTGATGCTAGGGCTCGCTTGAGCGCATCAAAGGACTCCTGGGCTCGCTCATCCCAACAAAAGGTGGTGTCCTTCTTCAAAAGACACATGAAGCCTCTAGTCAAATTGGAAAAATTGACAACAAATCTCCGTAAGAAGTTTTCCATGCCTTGTAAACATTGAAGATGATGAATATTTTTCAAGGGAGACAACTGAAGTATTGCCTCAACCTTCAAAGGGTCGACTCTTATACCCTCCTTAGAAATGATGAATCCTAATAAGTGACCAGAATTCACACAAAATATGCACTTTTGAGGATTTAACCTAACCAAATAATGGCGGCACCTTTCGAATACCAACCTCAAATGATAGGAATGACGCATTATCATACAAGAATGAGCAGCAAGCTCATCCAAAAATACTTTGATAATCGATTTGAGATCATGGAAGATCAATGTCATGGCCCGCTGAAAAGTAGCTCCGGCATTTTTAAATCCAAAAGGAATTTTTCGATATGCAAAATTTCCCCAAGGACAAATAAATGCGATCTTATGTTGGTCCTCAGGTTTAATTTGTATCTAATTGTATCCGAAAAATGCATCCATAAAGGAAAAAACCTCGCTACCCGCACACTCATCCAAAATCTGATCAATAAATGGTGTGGGAAAATTGTCCTTAGGACAGGCACGATTCAAATAATAGAAATCAGTACATATGTGGATCGCTCCCTGCTTCTTGTCAACCAGAACGAGGTTTGAAACCCACTCTGTCAAGGGAACAGGATAGATAAAACCAACTTTCAATAGTTTCTCTATCTCTACCTTAATCATGGGTGCTTTCCTAGGATTCACCGCACGCAAGCGTTGTCAAACAGGCTTAGCATTGGGATAAGTCTCAATCTCGTGTTCAACAATGCGAGGGTTGATACCTGGCATTTCATCATAAGACCAAGAAAATATATCATGAAATTCTTTAAACAACTCAGTGTATTCTTGAATCTCAACATGGGAACATTCTGCCCCAATATAGATATTCTCTATCCTTCCAGGATCGCGAGAGATATTGATAGGAATCGTTGGAGATATATTTGCCATGTTTCCATTATCCATCGGACCAAGAGAGCTTAATGGAACCATGGGACTACCAATTCTCTCACTAAGAATCTCCCTAAAGTCCTCATGCTCCAAGTGGTCAAGCTTGGGAAGAAAGTAAGATCTATGATGGATCTCTTCCCATGGTGGCTCAACTCTCGACATGGCCTCAATAATCGCTTCATTTGAAGGAAAAAATACTATCAAGGCAGTCGTGCTCGTGAGAAGACTGTACTGCCCATGCAGGCAACACATATGGGTCCTCCTCCTTCGTCCACGAAGAGGAAGGACTAGGCCCTACAACACACTCCAGATTAGCTTGATAAGCTACCATAGTTGCAGGCAACAACACGTTCGTTACGATGGGCTCACTCGAAGTATTCGGTGTAGGAAGAATCCAAGGATCTTCCATATGACTCATGTGAAAAGAAATCGATCTCACAGATGTCAAAGCCTCACTGGAACTAGACCCTATCATAAGGATAGGTGCAGGGCAACTAAAACTTCCCATAAGGGATGGATACATGCCCACACCCACACTCCCAGTTGCCGGCTGAGAGTGCTCGACAATCGGGATCGAAGCTCCCGAAGATGCAGTAACCGACGGATTCTTGAATGACGTTTGATCAATCGTAACTATCTTCCTGTTAAATGGAAAGCACACAACATGAAATAGGGAAGAAGCTATGGCTTACATACTGTACATCCAATTCCTACCTAGCAAGAGATTGTAGTCAAGGGCTGCATCAACCACCTTGACCTATATCGCAACGGTCTTCCCTCCCAAACAGACCTTAAGGGAAGGAAGGATCCTGTGCGGCCTAAACAATCTCCCATCAAACGAAGTTAACATGGTTGCAGATTTAGACAACTCAGGGGAACCTAATCCCTTCCAACATGATAAAGACATCACAGAAGCAGCAGCACCTTTGTCAATCATAGTGCGCTTGATGGTCATGTTAAGACATTCTACGTGAATCAAAAGAGACACATAGTAAGGAAAGCGAGGCTGAAGTCCTATGGTTTCAAATTTAATCACGGAGGAAGAATTATCATCATTCATACCAAGGGCAGAAAGCAAATCCTTCCTTTGCGAAGGACAACTCTGAAGTACTTTTAGTGCAGACATTGCACAAGGAGTGTGGCCCAAATCCTTGACAAAAGAATAGTTCTGGGCGGCTCGGGCATTAGGATTGTGCCCCAAACACTTAAGGACTCCCTTAGGAATGCGAGGTGCAATTTCAGGTTTATCCACAGGTTTTTCAATATGAAAAGGAGTCACTGGTGGATCAGGTTCCTTTCCTGGGTTGGGTTGTGACGAACCATAGTCCTTCGCACGGGGCACAACTTTCACAGCACATACCATGTTAATGCAACCATGACCACTACCCTCTGGTGGATCTTTATCACCACCAGACTGATCATGGGTCCTTGAGTTCATATTTTGATTGTGAGGTAAAGGGTTAGTCAGCACAGCTGGGCCCTGTGCTAAGAATCTTGAGGCTTCATCGATACGAGGGCACAAGTAAGTGAGGTGATCTTCCTTACACAACTTGCAAGGAAATTTAACCTTACGTTTAGCTTGCTTGTCCCCCCCAGAATTACGGGTGTTCTTATCATTATTATTAGCATTTTAATTCCTATTCCCACCCTTACGATTTTTCTTACCCTTCTCTTTATTCCGTCCGGGCTACTGGTTACCCTTCTGGTCTGACGATTGCACCGAAAGCACACTCGCCATTTGGGTGGGTTGAGACGAAGCCCTGGCTTGTCCCTAAGCAGATTGGTTGATTGACAGTTGATTGACTTGTTTCGCAACCAAATCCGCAGTTTTAGCACTCGCACAACAAACAATGCCATCGGCATGTGGTCTAGGTTTAACTTTGGGGTTGAAACTAGAATGCGGAGTGTTGGGAATGATCTCATATAACAAACTGGATTGAGCATAAATCAAATCCAGTTCATGCACCCTAAAAATGGTTTGTTCCTCATTTTGCACTCTATATGTAGAAACATCCTTCGCTATATAAGGAAACAACAACTTAAGGAACCATTCAAGGAGGAATTCCGGCGGTATAAAGGCTTAGAATCAACCTCTTCTATCTATGCCACTCTTGGATATGATCCGAGATATGTGTGGGTTTATCCTATCGAAATGTCGACAAGAGTTCTGTACCAACGTAATAACGCACTGGTAGCTGGAAGTGGTTAATAAAATTCATCGCTAGGTCATTGAACAAAGCAAATGCCCCCCTAGGTTGCTCTATATACCATTTCGTGGCAGGCCCTGTAAGGGTGCATTGAAATAGACTTAAACAGATTGAGTCCTGGTGTAAGGAATTTGAAGAGCACCATAGGTGAAAGGTAGTAACATGTTCGCTCGAATCCTCTCCCAATTTGCCCTCGAATTTGGGTATGTTCGAGGGAAGCTTAGTCGGAACAGCCATCCAAGCTGGGTCATGAGCTATAGGATTGTTTGTCAATCTCAACAAGTCAGGAATATTCAGCGTTGCGAGGAGTGGGAGATTAGGATGATTAGGTCGATGGACCGCTCCTTGATAGTTCTGATTCACGTAGGTTTGATTACCATAACCACCATGGCCTTGGCCAAAGTGCCCTCCTCTCGTTTGACCCATATAGGGTGGCATGGAAGCACCATAGTGTGGTGTACCTTGACTATTCGGAGCTACAAAGCCATAATTTGGAGAGTAAGCAGGTTTTTGATACCCGCACCCATAAGGTAAAGAACCCTGTCCATACTGCATCCCATAATATGATCCATAAGTCATTGCATGAGATGACCCATGAGACACTCCGTAAGTAGGAATATACGCTCCGAAAGTAGGAATATACGCTCCGGAAGTAGTAATATGACCTCTAGAAGTATGAGCATGACCTCCCAAAACAACGGGTGGTACTTGAACCTGAGACATAACTGGTCGAGTAACCGTAGTACGGACATGAATCGTAGCAATGTTTTGACCCGAAGGACCACATGAATGAGGGTGAAAATTCGAAGAACTAGGGACAGAGGATGAAGGGACCTGTGTAGTTATGTACGTGTTATTCCCTATAGTCACCCGTCTCAGATATGGTATCCTAATAGGATCACTAAACCTAGACCTAGGAGGAATATGGGATGTAGCTTCCACCGTTGGGATGGAAGGTGCAATGTGACTTGTTCTCCCAAACCTCTCCGCATGGTAAGGAATGAGAGTGCCCCCAGGCATAGTGTTAGGCTCAAACTCAGACTCGACATGGAATTCCAAATCATGTGTGGGAAAACCAGACATACCATAACTACCGTAACTGGTGCTTGCGGGTTCAAAATGAGCCTCATCATCTTCCGGCATTCCATACCGGCGATGCGTCAATGGGGGATCAACACTAGAGTAAGTAGCTATATCATGAAAAGTACCTATCTCAAAAATTACAGGACCTAACTCAGTCAAATCAGGTGAAGGATCATAGTTAGGAGTAAACTCCCCATCTTCCACTTAAATGGGAGAAAGTGGTTCAAGAATACCTTCTACATGGTCTCCCATCGTGTGTGAATCAATGTGAAAAGTAGTCCGCCTGGAATGTCTATTTCTCTCTCCCAAAGGAGGAGGAGATGTAGAAGGTGGAAGTCCTGCTAAATGACGAGAATGGCGAGGCGCTACACCTGAATCCACAATGACTCAAAAAAAATATAAAAGACTCTCTATCTACGTAAACCCTAGGCAAGCTAACATGCACATAGCAATCACCAAGAAAATCTAAAGCCAAACTCAAGCAATCAAGGGTAGGATAAGTGAGCTCCCAAATGAAGCAGGTATGTCTCGCCTAGGAGAGGCTTGAGACTCCCATACACAACAAGCGGAGGCACGTAACCAATTATTGTGGCCCTCAGCTTCAACGTGTAAAGCGATTGTGCTGTCCGACCCCAACCTGGCCGGGACACCTGCAGAGTACCCCTTCGATATCCTAGGTAAGGACACTAAGGTCGCCTCAATATAATCAATGCTCAGGCAGATAGTCGTAGGTGGGATTGACCATATGGGCAGGGTAGCAAAGCCCGAAACTCTCGAAAGAGCCCCCAGATACGAATACAATCTTGGAAATATCTCCGGTGCTACTCAATTATGACTAGGGGTCATCCCAATCAATAACCGCTCACACTGCCTCATGCTTAACTCCCTTTTGAGAGGAGGATCCTGAGAAACACTGGTTATACCAAGGAATTTCACACACTCACCTGGACAGACACATCCATGTTGTTGTTTAGTGGTATTGGAGAATTTACTCACAACGAACTATTCCAAGTCCCTAAAACCTAATCTTGTTGGTGAACCCTATCAAATAAAATAGTGTAGTTCATTTTAATTAAGCGTTGATTTTAATTGGCTTTATCACTCAAAAGAGGTATATGGCCGTGCAACTAATGGCGTTATGACACAACATGAAGCAAAATGCACACTTAACAATTAATGCAAATGCATTGTGTCCATGAAAAACAGGGTATGCTACTACGTGAAATGCGCAATTTTCTTCGAATGATAGGTGCAATATTTCCTATATGAAATCCTGACTAATACTCCAAAGCAAATCTAGTGCAAGTACTATGCAAAATGCAAGATGATAAGCAAATATTTTTGGATTTTTTGAAATAAAAATGAGATATTAAAGCAAAAGAATGTCTCTACAACCCCCAGACTCTACAAGCACACTCAAGCAAAGTACTAAGGTAAAATCAAATCTAATGCACTAATCCCAAAACAAAAAATCGAAAATGCAATGACAAGAACATTCTTCAAAAAAAAAAATTTACCCTAAAAAAACATCTCTGGTCAGAAATAGAGGTGTATACAGACTCTAGCAGTATCAAAGGAGACTCATCAATAATCAAAATTCACCCAGCAACAGTCCATCTTCCTCTAGAAGGAAAAACTAAGGGCATATGCAACTGTTCGTAGTAAACCCATATGTGTACATGGAAATAGCGGTGAAACCCACGTATATATGTGACTGTGAGTTAAAAACTCTCATACAGGAAGAAAGGTGCATAAAAATAAAGGCAAACAGACAAGCTGAGACAAACTTCACACCAATCAGACACTACCAGGAAAACATGCCCCCAGACCCGATATCGAAACAAGAGAAAAAGAGCAATTCAAATTCATTGAATGCTGATAGAAAACCCCCAAAGGACAACTACTAGGAACTCCCCAGCAGAGTCACCAATTCTGTTACAGAGAGAAATTCCTATGCCTTGGGGTACCACAATAGACAACTTGACTCCAAAAATCAATCCTTTCCAATATGCAATAGAAATCAAATATCTAACACTAAAGGATCAGACCTTGTACCTTATTCCGAACGGTTGAAGTAGATCCCCGTTGAGCTTTCGAACTTCATCTTGAATTGATGAATCACTTCCTCAACAACAAGTAAACAAGACAAGCATACTATATATATTGGTGTTAGATTTATTCTAGCATAGATAATCAACAATGTATAAGCATTTGAAATCATCCATGGATAAAATATTCATTCAAACATACATTATTGGACAGGAAAATATATTTCTAGTAATATCAAATCAGAGATTACAATGGATACAACCTCTGTCGGTACGTTTGCGATCAAAGAAACTGAATCCCCCACTTGGGCCTCCACCACCTCAATCCTCCATCTCTTGATAGCAAGCTCACAAGCAAAAGGCAAGCTTGGGAAGAACACAAAAGTGCTCCAAGGGACAAAGGGATGCAGACTCAAGCACAAGTTCCGGCAACAATGGACTATAGTTTCTTTGCTCTCAATTCTCTTATTCCTTCAATGTATCCAAAGAGTTCCTTATATAGCTTTTCAAAGGGGTAATGAAAGGTCGAATATGAGCGATCTCAAGGCATGTGGAAGGCCAGGAGTCAAGTGAGTCAGATCCATGTCAAGGAAAACTCCAAAAGGATTTGGATTTTGTACACATCTCGATGTACGCGGTTTTAGGGGTCAAACCCGCGTATATACACGATTAGGGGTTTAAAAGTCGCGTGTATCATTTTTCACATGTTTATAGGGATGGTCTAGGAAACATCAAAGGACAAAAAATGGTCTAAGGGGCCTAAGGAGTCTACAAAGAGACAGGGGAAGGCCATACCAGAGTGATTCACCTGGAGTGGTAAAATCAGCTATAACACCAAGTGAGTCGTTAACAAGTCCTCCTTGAACCCATAAATTATTAGTTAACATGACTTGTTTACCAACAGCAAGAAGGACCTTTAATGGTAGTTGTTTGTCATCAATGGATTGATGGGCATGTTGGTTCTATTGTTTTGCAAAGAAATGTGCAATTGGCATATTAAGTTGTTTCAGCATGTGTTTGTTGTGTAGTGCAACAGAGATATTTATGGGATACAAATGGATAGATTGTTCAAATGAATAATTTTCAACAAATTAAAGGCATGAGATTGTTCTTGTCATTAGGAGTGCCCAATCTTCAACAGCTGGTGTTGCATTTCGAAGGTTTAACAAGAGTTTCCAAAAGTCATTTTGAGAAGCACTATTTCCATCTTGTCGAAAAATTGTTTCAAGCGTGATAAAAGTATCAAATGTACGCCAAAGATTAGTTCCAACAGATGAGCCTGCATACATTGGGATGCCTTTTACAGGAGGTAATTGTCCAAAGTCACCAAGAATAATTATGGAACAACCACCAAATGGGATTGTAGATTGCAAGGGGAAAGCTTGACGTAAGCGTGCATCAATTTGACTCAACATTTTTGGACCAATAAAGCTCATTTCATCTATGAGAATATAGCGAATATGGTGAAGTTCTTCTTGAATTTTTGGAAGGGATTGGCCTTCAAGAGGGTGCATTTCACCAATGGGTATTCGAAGAGCAGAATGTATTGTAGATGCATCTATGTTAAAAGCAACAACACCATTTGGAGCAAGGAGAAGAAGTGCATAGGCATTTTGTTCAGATGCAGTTTGAAGTGCAAATTTGAGGCAAGATATGAGGTAAGATTTTCCGGTTCCTACAGTACCTTGAATAACCAGTTTTAGCGGTTGAGCATATGTACTGTTACTAAAATGGGACATGACAAAATCAAAGGCTATGCATTGTGTGGGAGACAAGGAATGAGGAGAATTGGAGAAGTATGGGATATCTTCATGTAGTTGAATGGACAAGCGATTTACCTCAATGAATGATGTTTCTATCTCATGCAATTCGGTGCATATATTGTTATGTGACCAATTCTGATTTTTGTCAAATTCATGATGGCCAAGCATTTCAAGGTCATTAACTTCGATGTTATTTCCTGGTCTCATTTGAGATAGAAGTTCCCATTCATCCATGGTATGGGACAACGTCGAAAACGTAATTACATCAAAGTTTGAACCATCGGATAGAGGTGTAGAGGGTTCTTCTTCTGTACATTCAATATGCCACACAACATATGTGCCTTTAATTTGATGCCAATGAGAAATAATTTCAAAAGTTGTGGTTCCAATTTCATGAGAGATAGACCGAAAAGGTTTGTATAGAAGAAGTTCACTCCAACAAAATAGTTCAAGAGATTAAGAATCGGAGGGAGGAATGGAAGTGAAATGTGGATAGACTCTAACAATTTTGTCACACAAGCTTTGTTTCCATGGATTTTTTTTCCTATTAGGAGAGAAAGACCAACAATGAGCAGCTTCAAGTAGAGTTAGATGCTCAAGAGCAATGGGTCTTTGAATGTAAGCAAAAAAGAAGGGGGGTGTTGCAGGGGTGTTATTAGTGTCATTAGAAACACGACAAAAGACAGTTTGGATCACGTTTATGGAAAAGAAGTGACGGCTACAAAGAACAAGAGGAAGTTTTTGCAGCATGCGACACATCTCTTGTGCACTAATGTCTCTTTTTGCAACTGTTTGTGCAAGAAATTGTTTGATTGGCTGAATAATGGGGCTTTGACTTGGTGCAATATGTGCAAGTCGAGACAGAATGGTATGATAGGTTTCTGATTTTGGCTCTAGTTTTGATGCATACTTTGAAATGTATTTGAGGACAACATGTTTACAAAGAACAGGTTGACAATCAACATTAGCCCTCCATATTGAAAGCATGGTAGGATTGTGAATATTTAGAAGAGGATCATTTCTTGCAGGATTGTAGGTTTTCTATCCATTTTGATCAATGAATAACAAAGAAGTAGCTTGTATCTCATATGGAAAACCATAGCAACATTGAAGAGATGTTCCTTTCTTGTGAAGACAAGTTGACTCTGAACATTTGGTGTGCCTTTGAACAAAATTTACAAGTTCTTCATAGTCAGTTGAGTAGTTTGATGCAAATATCGATGGTGATGCAAGACTGCATGGATCATTTGTAGTGGAATGGTGAGACTCAGATGTGGACAATTGGGAATTACGAGGATTCCAAGCTATCACATGTGTGTCAAAAAAAAATTTGCAGCTTCAACTACAACATCGTCTTCCCAATCTAACGTGTCCATATTTGGTGCATTTTCCAACCAAATAAAACCATGAATGTGAGTGGATCCTCTATGTTTCCATTCATATCTAGATGGGAGCAAAAAGAATATATTAGAAATAAATTGTATAAAGATAAAAATAGATAGAGAGAAATAGAAAGGAATAGATGGTATAATACCTACACCAATAATCGGTTATATGAAAACCTTTTTGAAGCACCTCTTCAAGAAATGTTTTGAATCTATTGTGCATGTATTGTGATGTAACATGTGGATTTGATATGATGTTGTGAACCTTCCATTGATAAACTGAACCTGAATCATTAGGAGCTTTACCAGGCATTAGAGCATGCGAATCTGGCCATTTTGTGTCAGCTGCACTAAGGGTGAAGAATAATGTTGGTGTACCTTGTTGATTGATCATATTTGTTAGTTCAGCTCTACTTTTGTTGCAATATGATCATGTTCCACATAATTTAAGACCCAAATCTTGCGACCCGCTCACCAATTTTATCATTTGGCATGTCTTGCAATTGGTTGACAAGCTCATGTACTGTCGGAGGTAGTGTATCTTCCAGAATTTTTTTGACAAAAACAGAGGCAGTACTATTACTTTGATGACACATAATTAGATTGTATATGTAGTATCAGAAGTGAGGATGTTGAGCAAATCTGTTGTTGTGATAGCGAATAAGGTGGAGTGCATATTCGTGCATATCAACTTGATGAATGCGTGGTTGTAATAACATTGTTGTACTTGTGGGAAACAAAGGTGGAAAATCCATGGAAAGAAGGCCTTCTGTGTTGTACTCATTGATAGGGGACATTTCTATAGGGGGCCATTCTATGAAAGGTGGTAGTGGGATATTTGGTATGTGTAACAACTATCTAATTTCTTCAACTTCAGTTCTAGCATTGGTTTGTGTTGAAAGAAATGACGAGGATTGGAATTCATAGGGTTCAAATGAATTTGTTGGTTGATCTGTACAGAATAAGCTTTGCGGATGAGATGAAGTAGCATTTCTATTAAGATGTGGAATCAAAGGTGAAATGTCTGCTGAAACAAGTGGCAAATAAGCTAATGCAACTGGGTTGATTTGTAAATCCTTGTAGTATGGTTTTTTTGCCATTTTGAATTGAAGGGCAGTAAGAACATGTGTTCAAATAACAAATAGTTCATATGGTTTGTTTGTAGAATTGCATTTTCGAACAACGAGTATGTCAAGTTCTGATACTAAATGTGGTAGGTATGTCGCAATGTTGGAAATGTATTAGGGGAAGCAAATAGTATTACCATAGTATTTATATTGATCACCACGAGCATGAGTGACTTGCAATATGGGGTTAGCACGATTAATGAGCATCTCTTCAACCTGTGTAAGTAATGCAAGGACAGGTGGTTGCTTTCCCAGATCCATATTGTTATCCAATGAAAAGCGATGCCCTTTTCGTTCTAGAATACAACGTGAACAAGTGTATGCCTCATGGAACTTTTTTGTTACAATACCAGGGTAACATTCTTTGCAAATCGAGCAGATAGCATATCGACTAGTTGGTACATTTTTTTATGAAATCGTTGATGTGCATCATTGAGCTCGTTGTTCAATGGATTTGGTACAAGAGATGGAAGGGAAGCTGAGTCGACAGGTTCTACAAGAGAATTTGAAGAAGACATATGGACACGCATCCGAGCAGCCCTGTAAAGATGACATTGTTTCTTGTTGTTTTTATCTCTGTCTTGTGCATATAAAACTCTTCTTCGTGCATTGGCTTGTTCCTTGTCATGAGTTGGCATAATTCCTACAAGATAATTGTAACCTTGTTAAACACCTAGAAGCTTTGATTGTTGGCAGAAACACATTTTGTACATGTATTAACTGGAAACTATGTGGATATAAAGAAAAAGAAAAAAAACAAACATTAATTCATTACATAGGGGGAAGTAAGAATGTAGCTTAAAATAATATAACTAGAGTAAATTTTGTTTTTCAAGTTGTAATTTGATCATTGTAATAAAGCGGAATTTTAGAAGAACAAAGTGTAGTGTGAGAAAGTATATATGAAAAAAGAAGTTACTGTAATTATTTTTATGTACAAGGTAATCAAAAGTTGTGCCTAGAAACAAGATAACAAAGTTGTGCATTTTATAAAAAACATGATAGCAAAATAGTATTGTATTTAAAAACTACCATATAGGTTTTTTCACCAATTTGCATAAGAAATGGTGGGTGATAGCCTGTACATTGGAAGTATGAAACTGCAAGAAAGTGGTACTACAAGAGAGTAAAAAAAATACCCTGCTATGTTGAACAATGAAACAACGAGTTAAAATTGAGAATTGAAAGCATTCATTATAAACAATGAAGAATGGTTAAGTACGAACTTGAAAAAACGTATCTATTTATGTGTCCATATGAAATTGTCATTTATGTGTTTTCAACCATGACAATTACAACTTTTAGGCGTGCAATTCCGCAAAAGGTCTCTGCTTTAACGGACAGAGTAAGAAGCAATTTTTTGTGGCAGATCCTTTGCACTATTTCATCAAGTGATGTTGTTTTAGTTGAGAGAACACACAGATCTTTTGCAAAAATTCCTATGAGTTGGTTTGCAGCATCATCAAATTCTATCACACCATGAATGGATCCGGTAACATCTTCCAAGTCAACCTTTAGTATATATCGGTAGTCACATTCAAGAAACTCTCCATCACATTTAGCACAATGCCAAATATCTCCAACTTTTTGAGCAATCTTTTTCATGCATTGTATTCCGTCAACAAAAAGAGGGCATGCATGGAAATAAAAGTCATCCATGTTAACATTTGTGATGGTTGCTTCAAGAGAGTACCAAACATCTTTTTCAGATGATTGAAGAGTTTGCAGGTACTTGATGGTAGTGACTTTACGAGAACTAGAGTGAGGGGCATTGAACTTTCAGCTCAGTGATGGTGATGCTGAACGAAATCCATTTTCATGAAACCAGTTTTGGAGAATTGAAGTTTGTTCAATATCTGGGTTTATAAAAATAGTAGTGTTGGAAATAGTTCCAACAGTTTTTCCATTGAATTCTGTAACGCACCCACCTTTGATTGCTACAGCTAGAGGCATAGGTAAACCACGAAGACTAGCAAGTTCGGCTCCTTCAATTTGGCAATGGTCACCCCAAAGTGTTATGTCAATACTATTTCCTAAAATGTCACGGAGTCCAATAGTGCGCCTAATAGTCTCAATACCATCTTGTTTTCGTATTGTGGATGATGGAGAAACTGAAATTACAAGGCTAACAAGGTCCACCATGGAATTGATAGGTATAGTTTGTATCTCATGAATAGTTTTAAAGTTAAAGATAAAAAAAGGTATTAAGGGGTATTCATATAAGCATGGTTGGATGGTTGAGGAGGAACCTAGGAAAATCTCATTATGGCTTTTCAAATGGTTTAAAATTGGATTGGATGCTTTCACTGTGCCATTTGATACTATGTACACTATTCCTATATGTATTTGTTCATACAAAGAGAGTGCCAATTCATTGAATGCAGATATATGTATTTCATCGTCTGAAGCATTAACAATGTCAAATCCAAATATTTTTCCAGACCCTCGTTGGTTTCCATAGTCGTGTAGCTTTGTATTGGCAATAACTCGACCTTGAATGTTCCATACTTTGCTAGAACAGGTTAGTGATGTGAATGGAATAGTTGATGCAGCCAAGGCAAGGTTATCATCTACTGAGCTAGGATTCACTGGAACAGAGGAACAACTCTGTGAGGGAGAAGGTACAGGTAAGTGGTAAGGTGAAGGATCTCCAATAATCGTTGCATCCACTGTGACAACCTCAAGTGCAAGCAATGCGATAATCCTGTGAGAAGAAGTATGTTATAGTTGAATAGGATAAAAAAACACTGGATGCATGAAAAGGGTGAAAATGATTAAGTGGACAAAGACAAAATGGAAATTAAACATACGTTACACTATGTACAATGTTCGATGTACACTTGGTAAGTTTGATTATAGATCCTTCTTTGAGTTGTCCAGTTTCTAAAAGACTACTATATATAGTTGGAAGTAATATATCATGCTTGTGAAGCCCATCTGAGATAGAAATTCGGAACCTAATAGATGATGAGTTCAGTGAGTTCACTTGGTTTAACGAGGAGACTTGTACCAGCGGGCAAATGTTGACAACACCATGCAGCAAGAGTGATATAGAATCTTTAGTTAGCATACTCTCCATAGTGTGACTCAATTTTTTTCCTGTGAAATGAAAAAGGCCAAGAAACAATCACTCCGGAGATTGATTCTATGGTAGTTGTTCAAAATTTGCAATAAACATTAATAGATTAATTTGTGTCGTATTTCAATTTTTCACTATAAATATTGTAATTCTTAATTGTATTCATTTAGTATTCTTAATACAGTATATAGATTAATATATAATCCACTATCCCACAACCCGCACCCCGTAGGTGCGAGCTGCGAGATGCGAGGTACGGGATTACTAAATAATATTTTATTCACCACCTTCATCCCACAGCCCACATCTCGCAATTTCCCAGGTGGCAACGTGCAATCCCACAAAATCCAAGTTGCGGAGTACGTGATTACTTAAAAATATTTCATTCACCACCCTCATCCCTCAGCCCGCATCCCACAATTTCCCAAGCGGCAACAGGAAATACCGCAAAATGTGGGTTGCGGGTTGCAGAAACATAAAATAAAAATCCTAAATCAAAGGCGTTTGCCGTTTGCAGCTTCAGAGTTTCCTTATTTAGTTGAACTAAAACAAATCAAGGATTATGTCATTCTCTTTCATTCAAAGCAACAATAACAACAAAACAAAGAAAGGGTGTTGAAACATCTCGTAATTAGACTAAATGAATATTCAAAAAAAATCAGCAGACTAAAGGAATACTTGCAAATTTAAAGAAACTGCAAACTGCAAAATAAAATACACTAAATAACTAATAATCAGACAAAGCAGCAATAACAAGAAAACAAAGCAGGGGAAGACTAAAGGAATACCTGCAAATTTAAAGAAACTGCAAACTCTGAAGTGTAATTGAAGCACACCATAATAAATATGTGGTTACCTGAAGGTCTATTTATATGTGCAAAGCAAAGGCGGTGCAACAAAAAACGTGACAAATGCAGTATTGTAACATGGTTTTCAACATCACCATAAGCTGAGCAAAGATGAAGATATTGACCCATGTTGAAATCATATGACAAGCTTTCTTGCATTAATTGAGCAACAATGCATTGATGAAACATTAATTCCAGTGGATAAAGGGACATGGGAAAAATATATTGAATTCAATGAAGCACCAGTAAAACAGAATCCTGGCCAAATTGTGAGCGTAAAGACAGAAAACTCATCCAGAATAGCATCTGCTAAATCCCAAAAAAACGGTGAAGAGAAACTCCGCAATATCGTCGGGAATGAGTTTCCTGAATCGAGATAAATGAACTGTGAGCAAGGATAGTGAAATCCTGTAAAAAAAATCTCCCATACTGGTGGTTTAGGACAACAGATGGAAGAGTACAGAATACACGCAAACCATTTGTTAGGAAAACACAGTAAACGACAACTGCAAAGAACAACCTGCAATTGGAAACCAATCCATCAATCCATTCACTTGTAATAACGGCCGTAACACACAGGACATCAATAGTCTACGACGCAGAAGTTCGCCTATCAAGATGGAAAAATCAGGGACCCAAATAAAATGCATTAGCTAAACACCAACTCCAAAGAACAACCTGCAACTACCAATCAATCCATCTATCCATTCACATGTAGGAACGACCGTAACATAGAGGACACCAGCGGTCTACGGGACAAAAGTTCGCGAATCAAGATTGTAGAATCAAGACCCAACTAAAATGGAGAGGAAAAAAATTCTCATTGATCACCACAACACTTGTCCACGATCAATTGGCTAATCTAACACGACACCTGTCGAACTGTGAATGGGCAGGGAGACGAGGAATCTTTGAGGCTGCGTCTCCATAGGGAAAACACCTTCGGCGTAAATATAAATATGTATTTAATTACTAATAACCAATTAATAGTAATAAATACACTTCAAAATGAAAATTCATGATTCACAATATAATAATCTTTATGAATCAAATATATAAATACGCATTTAATTACTTAAACAATTTTTATGAATCAAAAATATAAATTCACATTTAATTACTTAAAAATGGGTGAATTCATTAAGATGAGTAATATTGTTTTTAGCCAAAAGTTACTATGCAAATTCATTTTAGTCAACTAGACTATGAGAAAATCTCAATCTAGGGTTTGTTTAAACCCTTGATCTTAAAAACTCTATCGAGGGCTTAAATAACTCTTGCACCCATGTCTTAGAAAAAAGTGTTACCCATATTTATAAGAAGACCCACATATATTTCCTGCTCTTTTTTGGAATTAACCTTTACATTTTTTGTTTCTCTTCTTGGAACAAATCTTTGATGTTGTTCCCCTTGTAATTTCTCTACTATGAATTAATGATATTTACAATGGGAACCAAACTTCCTTGACTAGCAATGACAATCTCTAAAGCTATGATTCAAACCCCTTTCTCTTTTCACCTTTTAGTTGGGTTAGGTTCATGATTATGGACATCTCCTCAACTTCCCTTGGAATATTTAGAATTAGTTATGTTTGGATCAAATAACTTGTAGGGGTATAACTTTTCACCTAAGAGTTTAATCATTATTACGACCCGCAAATGAAAATATCTTCTCAAGACTCATTGAATAGTCCTACGAATCCACATGGAATTGCAATGGTATTTTCACCAATGTTACACATGTACTTGACATGGGTTGTCGATTCACATGATGGGTTGTAAATTACAGAGGACATAACTTCCCCATAGCACTATGTTTTCAAACTTTTCTATCATGTTAGAAATCTCTTGATGTGCACTAACTCTTGGTGTAATTAGCCACACTAAATAATATTTTATTTTATACCAATAAACTTCATTTATCTTACTTTATAGAGAACCGATCTTAAAATTGGGGAGGCAAGTGCGGGTGAGATTATCTTTGATCCCGGAGGAAAAATTTTGACTTCTTATGCCTGGGGACTTGGTCGAAAAACCAATAATGAAGCATAATGGCTTGCTTTGTACTATGGTATGAACCTTCTAAGGAAACTCAACATCGCAAATATCATAGTGATAGGGGATTCGAAGCAAGTAATACAGAAAATGAACAATGGAAACAACAGAGGCATGATGAAAACTAAAAGAATTCATGAGCACATACAACAAATTTCTGGGGAAGTTCAAGCTACCTATATCCACATCCTCTAAGGCAATAATTCAAAGGCGGATAAACTGGCAAATCAAGGTGAAATGAATTCCTACTAATTTCTTTTATGTTCCCTAAGACCTTTTGGAATGCTAAGTGCCCCCATGGGTAACTCATGCTAAGTGTTATGTCCAAGAATTTTTGGACTTCTTGTTTTCCCCTAGAAAGAAAAAAATTCAAGAAACCACGAAGAGTTTGAAGAAAAAAGGTTTTGGGGTCAAGGCTCCACCCCTCCTCTCGGTGATGATGGTCAGAGACATGTTCTCTCCCAATGTTTTGCCAATTGGCAAGCAGCATGGAACTGCAATGGTATTTTCACTAATGTTACACATCTACTTGACATGGGTTGTCGATTCACATGATGGGTTATAAATCACAGAGGACATAACTTCCCCATAGCACTATGTTTTTGAAATTTTCAATCATGTTGGAAATCTCTTGATGTGTACTAACTCTTGGTGTAATTAGCCACACTAAATAATGTTTTATTTTATACCAATAAATTTCATTTATCTTACTTTATAGAGAACCAATCTTAAAAC
Organism: Pseudotsuga menziesii; assembly: GCA_001517045.1. Taxonomy (NCBI): domain Eukaryota; kingdom Viridiplantae; phylum Streptophyta; class Pinopsida; order Pinales; family Pinaceae; genus Pseudotsuga; species Pseudotsuga menziesii. The sequence goes on along the minus strand of LPNX010686701.1, from coordinate 4,642 downwards.
TTGGGAGGCAGGTGCGGGTGGGATTATCTTTGATCCCAGAGGAAAAATTGTGACTTCTTATGCCTAGGGACTTGGTCGGAAAACCAATAATGAAGCATAATGTCTTGCTCTGTACTATGGTATGAACTTTCTAAGGAAACTCAGCATCGCAAACATCATACTGATAGGGGATTCAAAACAAGTAATATAGAAAATGAACAATGGAAATAGCAGAGGCATGATCAAAACTAAAAGAATTCATGAGCGCATACAACAAATTTTTGGGGAAGTTCAAGCTACCTATATCCACATCCTCTGAGGTGACAATTCAGAGGCGAATAAACTGGAAAATCAAGGCGCTAAGTTAGGATGGGTCGATCAAGGTGAAAGGAATTCCTACTAATTTCTTTTATGTTCCCTAAGATATTTTGGAATGATAAGTGCCCCCATGGGTACCTCATGCTAAGTGTTATGTCTCTCCAAGAATTTTTGGACTTCTTATTCTCCCCTAGAAAGAAAAAAATTCAAGAAACGATGAAGAGTTTGAAGAAAAAAGGTTTCGGGGTCAAGGTTCTTCCCCCTCCTCTTGGTGATGATGGTCGGACACACGTTCTCTCCTGACGTTTTTCCAACCAGAGAGTAGCATGGATGTCGGTCTCCATCCATCATCACCCTACCCATGTGATGGCATTAAAATACACTGTAGGCATTTACACTCGGAATGGGAGGCTTGCACGAGCCATGGAATCCCTCCATATTCAGTCTTCTTTCTCGAATTTGGTTCATTCAACCCTACATCTCAGTGAAGGAACTCCTGACTGCAGAAATGTTATCGTTTATGAAAATCCGAGTACAGTGATTCGTAATGTTGCTCATGTTGTTTGTGATTAGAAGGATTTCACCATTGAAGACTCAGATAGAGCTAATTCTGGTATTTCTCTCCCTATTGCCGGTAATTTGAAGGTTTTCATTGTCGAAGAAGAGATTAGTGCTCTTGAAGATCTGTAAATAGATTCAGATAGGGCCGATCCTGTAGTATCTCCCCACGCTGTTGGTTATTCACAGAACAGTGCTAGTACTGGGTGTTTAAAAGTGTTTAGGTTCAGTGAAAGTCCTTGCTCTTGTCTTCTGGAAACATTTAGCATCTTAGGCTTGGAAAGCTTGCAACATGCAAACTACGCAGCTCTGCAGGAAGAGGACCCACCCTGAAAGACATTCATAACACTCTCAAGGACATCAAGAAAAACATGAGTTGGTTATATGATATTATTAACAGAAGCAGGGAAGAAAATAGTAAAACAATGGAGTGGATGGTTCGGCAGATCAATAACTAGGACTCTTGTATAGAAGACAACCACGGTGACCTTTATGAGGTAATGGGAAACATAGGCTACATGAAGGATGACCTGAAAAAATTGGTAAATATGAATCAAGGGAGCTACATCCAAGACAGCCAGAACAAAAATATTACAATGGAGGAGGTCTCCGTGGATCATCCTATCAAAGATCAGAAAGGAAAGCAAAAGGATCAAATCTAGCCTCATGGGTACCTCATGTTTTTTTATTTTCTTGTTTTAGGAGTTTTTTACCGTCTATACCCCTCGAGGGGATTTATCAGTATTTTTGGACATAGAAGCAAGCTCAAGACAATGCTTATCAGTTTAAATTTTTTAGTATTTTGGTCCTTCTAGAACTTTGCAGGTTTCAGTCCTGGCATTTTTGTAAACATGGTTGATCACAACTATTTTATTAAGACAATATATTCAAGGTTACCGTTAAAAAAAAGAACCAAGCTTAAAACAAAAACAAGGTCTTGATCTATTTATGATGATACCTCGACCCAATTTTTGGAGGATTTTGGTTCTTAAAAGATTCTATTTGCAACGATGACAACCTCTATTCTTATATTCTCTTAAATTTGTTTCAAACATGTTTTCGTGTTCCAATTTGTTTGTATATGCATGCTACAATTGTATTCATTCACATTATATCTATTGTTTGGTTTTACATTATATCTATTGTGATTATTGTTTCATGCTACCATTACTCTTTTGAAGGAACATTTTTCTTGAGTGATTTCCTTTATTAGGATTCTTCAATTACACCTCCAATATCAAATGGTGAGTTGATGCAAGCCATGTTACTCCCTTTATTAGTTATCCAAGTAGAAGTAGACCTCTATTTTCGTTTTCTAGAAAGTGGAACAATAGCTACATTAGAGTTCTACTCACCTTGAGTGTAAATATATTATGTTTCATCCTTTTCCAATCTAGATGTAACCCAATGTCTTTCTAGGAACCCCAAAATCTCCATAACATGAAAATCTTGGCTCTTATCTCTAACCCTAGTTTTGGTGTCTATGGGTTGCTACTTTGTCTCTCAAATTTATATTTGGTTTTTGAATTTGGTTATTGAGTGTCTATAGATGTTAGATTTAACTCTAGATGTTTCTCTTCAAGCCCATTCATACAACGATTATCTTGTAATGACAATGAGGATGTAGCTCTAGAAGTCTTTGATTTTCTTTTTTACTTCTTATAAATCTATATTATTCTTCCAATGTTTCTCTTTATACTTTTGGTACATTCTTTACTTCTTTCACACTTTTTTTCTTTGAAATTATTAATGGTATACCTTTTTTATTCTTGGGTTAAATATCAAGATGGCATTCCTAGAACTTGCATGATTGTTTCTCTTCACTTCCTGAGCTATGTCCTTTACTTATATTGTCAAACTTAATGTGTCCCGTTTCTCCTCTATAATATCCTCCTACAAGTTCCCAAATCCATGTGTCAATAATTCTAATTTCTCCCATAGATATTCACACAAAAATTCTAGATGTTGATTTCTATTTAGCATTATTTCTCTATTACTAGTGCAAGTGCTTTCAATACTTCATTTTCAAATTAGTTGTGAGAATATAAATATCCCTTATCTTCCCAATGTTATTGAGGACTTGTTTAATCTTTCCCTTGTCTCCTTCTCTCATAAAACTATCCTTGGCTTCATTAACCTTCTAGTTCACACTTTCTCCTTTTGGGGGAGTATTAATTCCTTGACCCCTAACAATCTCTTATATCATTGGGGACTTGGAATCTTTGCCTCACTATGGCTTCCTTGTGGCTTCCATGAGGTTGTGGTCATCCCTCTTAAGCAGGACCGTTCTTTCCATCCTTTAACTCTCCAACTTCTCATTGCCCTTTTTTTTTTGCCTTGCTCCTTTGTGAGTTTTCTAGCTGAGAAATCACAAAATACCCGATGTCGGGCTCAACATGCCCTTCAAGGCCCCCTACCTAGCCAACAAGATGAACCCATGGTCGCCTAGTATTTTGTCAAATTAGGATTCAACTTGAGGCAGTGTCAACTTGGAAGGTAGAAAGAGTGACTAGTTTAATAGGTTATAAAGAGGCAATCAAAGATATTCCCCTGTGATATGGGGTAACCATGACATGCAAGAAAATGACTTCGAGGTTACAATTTGAATTTGAGATGTGTAGGGTCTAGACTTTTCTTATAATTATAAATGATAGACACAGAGATCAAAACTTAAAAGACCAATTTACAATCAAGGAAGGACATGCCTAGCACTTGCCAAGTTCCCACTATGCCTATGGTTATGCAGATGTTTCCAACAAAACATTATGGATAAATTGTGGAAATTATAACACTGTAATCATAATCACAAAGGACATCCAAATTCTTGTGAGAAGGAAACTCCATTGTCTATGACATGATGTCAAGAGAAATGAGCTTTCTACAGGGGATGTTGCTAAAGAGAATGTCAAGGTTGTCTTAAAATGTGAATATATGGCCAAATCTATGTGGTGTAGAAGGAATCAAGGATGGTTGGTATCACTTCACATAAGGTTCATAGTTTTAAAGGTCTTCCTTGCAAGAATTCCAATAACCAATATTGGAATCAACCAAGCATGAAGCTTGAGATATTCCATCATCTACAACAAGGATCATGCTTGGGATGACCATGTGAGTAACTGTTGCCAATTTAATTGTTTTTTATTCTCAGCTTAGATTATGGTGTTCATTGATTCTGATTCTTGTTTGTGTTTTATTTGGAACAATGGATTTTCTACCTTGGTCCATTTATTGGGTTTTGCTTGGTTTCAATTTACCATGTGATGATCATTCATTCCATTCCCTTCAAAAGTTTCTCTAAGAAGTAGTAGATCGGTGTGGTGGAGCTTGAGGTTTTATAGCACCTGTGTATTGTCATTTGATGAGGTGGATGATTTTACATTGAAAATGATTACATATTTTACATTTGATGAATCTATTTTTTGGTTTTTGGCATTAGCCTAACAACCTAGTGAGACCAGTTAAGAAAAAACCATTTTTTCGCAGTAGTGTGAAAGTGTTTGACAATCTAATTTGTAGTCTAATTTTATATCAACTCATTTGGTGAATTTTTGGGATTATTCCTTTAGCATCAGGAGATGACTGGATCCTAGTTGGGTTCTAACTCTATCTTGTTTGAGAAAACAAATAGGGTCAGTTTAAATAGGTAGTTCACATTGAAGTTGTCAATATGTGATAACATAAGGAAATGATTGAATTCACCACAATGAGTAGAAATGGATGGAAATTTCCTTACCGTCCATCCTCTTCAAGCAAGACCGTTTTCTACTCATTATTTATTAAAAAATCC
>LPNX010686695.1:16153-44059 GCA_001517045.1 Pseudotsuga menziesii | reverse complement strand
TTTATTTTTCACATTATCAAATAAATACATAGTCATGCAAAATTATGTAAATATTTCATTTGTAAATATCTCAAACAATTATTTATTATTTATAATTGCTTCAAACAAGTAAATAAATGCCCATTATAAATAAAGTATTGAAAAAACATTATTCACCCATACCTTGAAGAAGAAACATGTAACAACATTACTACTTTTGCTTCCTCTAAATTTTATGTGTAGATCTGTAGATACGGGTCGAGGAGTAATAGGAGTAATAGATTTGATCAATTATATCTATGACTCCTAAGGCTCCAAGACCCATTTCTACAAATACTCCGAGACCCATTTGATCAATCATATCTAATACTCCAAGACCCATTTGATCAATCATATCTAATACTAGGACCTCGACTGAGCTAATACCTAGGTCGAGGTATTAAAAACACCTCGACCGAGGGTTTGTTAAACCCTCGGTCGAGGGATTTACAAACCCTCGGTCGAGGTTGTGTTAAGACCTCAACCGAGGTATTTAAATACCTCGGTCGAGGTTTATACCTCGGTCGAGGGCTAAAAAAAATAGACTTAGCCCACATTCAAGCAAATGGAAAATTTCCTGTGCCTTGCAGAGGTGTAAACCCTGCCATTCCTAGCACATAGCTGAGCGGAGTTGATACCGATAGATTCACCAACGAATCTTCTATCCATTGAGGTATCATACATGCATTTTGGCATTCATATGATATTTATTTTTTAATTACTTCTAAAACTTATACTTAGAAAACCACACTGCAACTTCGAAGTAGCTCAAAGAAAAATCCGCAGAGTTAAAAATACACAGCCAAAAAATTCATAAAAATGCACACATCACATATCGACATGTCCTCTTCAAAAGGGTATCTTTGGTTTTTCAATTTTTGAAAAAATAGAAAAAATTCCTTTACGTGGACAAATATGTGTTTAAAACGATGCTGAAATCGAATGTGGTCACTTTCAAAAAATAATAAATAATTGTTTAATGCAAAACAAATTAACAAAAAAACATGCACATCACACTGTATTTTATGTAGATCATGCTCATATATTTATTTTTTTAAAATTATTAATGCAAGATTGAATTACTCTACGTGGACACGAGCCACTTATTAGCTTCTTCAAATTTTTAAGGTCACACAGTTCATTAAATGCAAAAATTCACACATTAAATGACATCGGAATATTTTAAAAAAAATATCACTATGAATCCAACATAATATTCTACAATTTGTTTTTTTACTGCAAGTCAAAATTCACATGGCATATATGCGTTTTGAGGGCTTCTATCTAGCACATGAGTAAAAAATCAGGTTTTCATCGCCAAATTTGGCCAAAAAGTGTTACCCATCTTCATGGACTCACCCCTTGTTTATAACTCTCATTGTTGAGGCTATGATTAACATTGAATTCACCACACATGTTGGGTAAACTATTAGTGCTTCCAATTGTTAAATCATTATTTTGAATTATAGTGGGAATTTCTATATTCATTTCTTCATCATCCTCCAAAAATAATTTCATAGGACCATTTATGTTTAAATGGATACTCTCAAGTTTTCATTTTTGATGTCTTCTCCCATAACAATGACTGCATGAGCAATAGACATCCATTCGCCACCATTCATATGTTCCATATTCACGATTGTTTATGTATGAGATTGGAACCTACAAATTTCAACAACGAAGTTTACTTATATTGGTCTCGTGGAATGAAATACAAAATATGTGGTCCCAAAGGTTTTCATGTAAAAAAATAGTGCAATAAATAACAAAACCATCAATTGCAAGGAAAAATTAGAATACATAGAATTTAAACATTAATTAGAATTTGACAACAAATAATTCATACATTCTGAATTTTAGATATAAAATGAAATTTTGTACATATAAAATTTATAACTTACATCATATCTACAATAAGAATAATGCTCCAATAATATAAAACCTCAAAATGAAAGATATACCAAAATAAATAAATTTTACTAACCATAAATGCATATTCAATATGTCGATGTTCCAGAATTGCCCCCTTTGAAATAGCGTGTTAATGGAATTTTCTTTAAACAAGGAGAGCTGCTAAAGGAAGCAAGTCCCTGCCTTATGCAATTGACTCCTTGACCCTTGGTTTTAAGGTCTTTGAACACATTGTTTTCTATGGAATTTTCATGTTCCATGCACATATAAACTAGAAAGGGTAGGAGCACCAATAGCAACAAAGAAAGAAGCATGCAACATGCAAATGGAACTAGTTCCATATTTAAAATATCTGGGAAAAGTGATGTCAAGTTACAGAAGTGGACCAATGTGAATGATGCAGATGCGCTTGCACATGTCCATTGATCTTTGTTTTATGGATTGATTCACGAAATACCGTCTATAACCATTTGCACATTAGTTCAAAAAGATCCACATGTGTAACCTATAATGTGAGAAAGATTGAAGAGCATGTCGAGATATCTATGTGCAGTGCCCCTTGTTGCCACTCCTAGTCGATGTGCGTGTGTCAAAGACCAAACTTAGGCACACCGGCCCGATGGCAACTGCGAACAAGGGAGCCACTGTCACCACGCTCCTCTCTTCCTCACTTCAGGTTGGCTCTTCTCCAACTCAAGGGGGGCGTCCCTGGAGTTAATATCATTAAGGCAGGAAATAGTTGCAGGTAGGGTGATTGGAAGAGGTTGCCTTAGCGAAATGGTTGTAGCATAGGAGTATTTGAATGGTTGACAGAAAGAGGGAAAGATGAAACCCACTAATGGACCAATGTCGATATACCTAAAGGGATAAATGGAGTCAAGGGAGGACCCACGAGGACCCTGTGTCAGAGGGGAAGCTAATAGATCTTCTTGTTTTTGAAAGCAGAGGATGCGTTATGCAGACAAAGGAGACGCTACACAATCAACCTTGATAAAATGTAAATAGCAAACCCGTTCTTGCACGCTCACAAAGGTGAAAAGAAAGCAGCTCGTAGGATTTTCGCCTTCCAATAGGATGGGGGCATCTGATTATGGTCCCCAACACAGACATAGAGAGGAAAGCTAGCTAGCAACTAACGCTCAACAACACAGGTTAATGCCACACACCATAAGAGCACTCAACTGAAAACCATGAATCCCAAAAAGATAATTTTCTATTAAACCCTTGGGAAAAATCCTCCCAGTTTTTCCATCCTTGCAATGAAAGAGACTATGCTCTTATAGGCCCAAAAAAAAGCCTCTCATAAAATAATAAAATGAAATAAAACAATAAAATATTAAAGAAAAAGTGGGATGTTAGATCTACTTTTTTCTCAACTAAAGTCCAAAAAAAAGAGAACTTTATTACATAGCATAGAACAACCACTTGGCTAAACAAAAGATCCTCACTCAACTAAAACTGCTCCCAAAGGCTCAACGCTCCGGCACTATCTTCAAACCACTACCAAATACAAGACTGAACTATACCAACAATGAAAATCGACTGCCAGTGTCTATCAAAAATGTGATTTGCTCCATGTGAAGATACCTCGCAATTGTAAACACTAGAGGCATGGAACTTCATTAGCTGCCACATCACTAGATACGCTGAAGAATTTCGTGAGATGGGAAAGTAAGTTGACAGACCCATGCAGTGGGCCGCCAATGGAAAATAGTTCCTCACTGGTTTTTCATGCTAGTGTGAAAATGCACATTACTAGAGGGATAATTCCCATGCTTAACTATCACATCGCCGAGCGGCTACCTCACAGAATGCAACCCTATGATTTGGCTGCCAGCAATACCATCGATCTGTGATCTGCTCTCAAATCTCCGCATGTTTTTATTGATGATGGCATTCCCCATACTCGGATGCCAAAGAAGAAAACGAAGCATCACTAAAAAACGTGACCACCTGTAATACAGTCATCACATAAAAGGCGATCCTCTACATCCATCATAATACTGGCATCTCTCCATCGGCTTCAAATCGGTGTAATCTATGCAAATTACTTGCTTCAGTGATCTTGCAGTGATATTCATGTTGTAAACTTTTGTGGTGAGGCTGGTTCAAACATCTCATGCCAACACTTCAAAACGCTGCCAAGGATCCTGCGATCTTTCACAAACCTCTATTTATGTGCTTTTTCGATGGCTAATGGAAAACGTTGGTCATCCTAGAGGGCAAGGGTTGCATTAAATTGGATCAATTATAGTCATCATTTTCTTTCAAGTACGTCCTCTACCACACTCTTCAGTGACTAAATAACTTGTAACAAATCAAATTTTGTGTGAGATGCAGACATATACAATTGAATATTAGCTGGCAATTTGCAGTTATCTAGCAAAGATCATTTAGACATGTTCAACAGTACTGCCTCATCCTCCAACATACGATCAAAAATTTCCTGGAGCAACACTGAATCACTCTTGCATGAAACTGATTTTAGTTGGAAATAGACCAATGGTGACACGGCATTACTTGTAACCTTCAAACCCCGTACTTGTGACAAAACTCCCCATAGAAGAGTATCATTTTCTTGTAATCTGAGAAGGAGCTCAAGACTTTCTTCTAAAATGCCCATCGTTGTAATTGCAGCACTTGCTAGACAGCATGGTGAGGATCCATAAAAGCAATAACCTAAACCTCTGAGACGTTGGTGATCAACAATTTTTGCACTTCCTATACAGAAACCTCAGTAGTTTCCAAAGCATACCCCATACCAGCAGTAAGGGATCATTTTTCTTTTTTTCCTTTTTCATCTAATTCTATCCTGAAGAATGAAGAATTTACATTTTGTAGCATACATGTGACTACATGTAGCCTTAGACATCCTCTGACAGCATGCTACCAATTAGGTGGTAACGTCTGGTTCCACATGGGGACGTGCCAGCTCTCCTTGAGAGTACACGAGAACCTCAGTATCTGGGTAGTTGCAGACCTATTTTCAAAACAAGAACAAATATGGTGGGATGGCTCAATTAACATCTAGAACCACATACCTATTACATACTGAAAATGTAAATGCTCATGCAAGAACTTATTAAGCCTACCTATTCTAACTTAACCATGTGAAAAGACCATGCTAGGTATAATGATACAACCAATGGAGCCATCTCAGCTCCTCATCAATAATAGAACCTCTCCCCCTATGTTTGGTCATTAACCAAAACAAGGTCTCATCAAATATGTCATGAATGTGATTTAGAATTGCCATCAAAGTATGGATTTCATAAAAAAACTCATGCGACAGATGTAGGCCATCTCTCAAAATTTTAGCACAATAGCAAGTTAGATCACATGCTTCATCAACATAAAGCTAAAGAGGCCTTAAATAATCAATGGGTTGACCCTCTTCCAGCTTAATCTTGTCACAAAAAAAACTTTTATGAGGCAGATCTGCAATACAAGGGTTATTACTTTCAATGAAATGTATCTGAGGTAGCTTCAGCTCTTCAGTCATATCTTCAATCAAGGCCCTTTGTAATGCTTTCTCAATCAGATCTTTAATGCTACGTTCTTTAAACTGCTCGCTTTGATCTTCAAATTGTTCTTCACGAATCTCCTCTTTAGAATCAGGTTGTGACTTAGGGAGGAGGGCATCATGCTCTTTGGCTAACTTCCCAATCTCTTCAACTGTTCACTCATGCCAACGCAGGAGAAACTTCTCAATTTTTTTTTACCATTGAGTCTATGCTTTCATCCCAAATGTCATTGAACCAATCTTCTGCATCTCCCTCAAAAGTCAGAGCAAATACAATCATGAGATCATCCTCATGGTAGACCTTGAGATCCACCATCAACTTGCAGAAAGAAACCATGTATGATGGATTGTCGAGTCCTCATCACTTCCAAAGAACTCTGGAACAGTTCTAAGTACTCTTTTATAGCACTCATGATGAAATCCATGGATACCTGAGAAATTTAGTGGGGTGAAGGCTCTGCGCAAGTGAGCACAAAGTTCTTCCATTTCATCATCCATATTGTCAAATAATGAAGTATTGAATTTGCAACATACATATAATCATACCTCAAACTGAAATGTGGAGTCGCCAAGGTGAGATTGAAATCCTTCTGATTTCTGAGTGTGCTCACCTCTACACCCAAAATGTCTTCAGATCTACAAAAGGACAAAGGTCTCGTCCCTTCGTGGAGTCGCCATGTGAGAATCAGGATCTGCAATATGATCTCCCACAAATATCAATGAAGCATAGTTTTCAAATCTACGAGAATTGGACTTTGTCCCCGGCAGCAGCGCCAAAAAATGTTGCCGCTCCTGGTCAGCGTGCGTGTGTCAAAGCCCAAAATTAGGCACACCGTCCTGATGGCAACTGCGAATAGGGGATCCACTGTCACCACGCTCATCTCTTCCTTGCTTCAGGTTGGCTCTTCTCCAACTCCAGGGGGGTGTCCCTGGTGTTAAGATCGCTAAGGCAGGAAATAGTTGCAAGCAGGGTGATTGGAAGAGGTTGCCTTAGTGAAATGGTTGTAGCATAGGAGTATTTGAATGGTTGATGGAAAGAGAGAAAGATCAAATCCACTAATGGACCAGTGCTGGTATACCTAAAGGGAGAAATGGAGTCAAGGGAGGACCCACGAGGGCCCTGTGTCAGAGATAAAACTACTAGATCTTCTTCTTTCTAAAAGTAGAGGATGCGCTATGCAGAAAAAGGAGATGCTACACAATCAACCTTCATAAAATGTAAAGATCAAACCCATGCCTGCACACTCACAAAGGGGAAAAGGAAGCAGCTGTTAGGATTTCTGCCCTCAAATAGGATGGGAGCATCTGATTATGGTCCTTGATGCAAACATAGAGAGGAAAGCTAGCCAGCAACTAACGTTCGACAACACATGTTAATGCCAAACACCATAAGAGCACTCAACTAAAAACCATGAATCCCAAAAATATAATTTTCTATTAAACCTTGGGAAAAAATCCTCCAAGTTTTTCCATCCTTGCAATGAAAGAGATTATGCTCTTTATAGGGCAAAAAAAGCCTCTCATAAAATAATAAAAAGAAATAAAACAATAAAATATTGGAGAAAAAGTGGGATGTTAGATCCACTTTTTTCTCAACTAAAGTCCAAAAAAACCTTTATTACATAACATAGAACAACCACTTGGCTAAACAAAAGATCCTCGCTCAACTAAAACGTATCCTTGGTGACTTATAGTTTGGCAGTTTATGTAACAAATAGACGCCATCAAGAGTTCAATTCTCTGGCAAGAGAACTCCAAACAATCGGTTGCCAAAAAACGTGAAGATCCATCTCAATTTAATTTATGATGTGTACTTTGTTGAACCCAAAGCTCACCGTTTGCCAGGAAATAATGCCACTTAACCGCAAATTGCTCCCGAAGGCTCAACGCTCTTGCACTATCTTCAAACCGCTGCCAAATACAAGACTGAACTCTACCATCAATGACAATCGACTGCCAGTGTCTGTAAAAAGCGTGATTTTCTCCACATGAAGATACCTCACGATTGTAAACACCAGAGGCATGGAACTTCATTAGCTTCCACATCACCAAATACGCTGAAGAATTTCGTGAGATGGGAAATTAAGTTGACAGCCCCATGCAGTGGACCGCCAATGGAAAAGACTGCCTCGTTGGTTGTCATGCTAGTGTGAAACTGCACATTACTAGAGGGTTACTTCCCATGCTTAACTATCACACCACCGAGCGGCTACCTCACGGAATGCAACCCTACGATTTGGCTGTCAACAATACCACCAATCCGTGATCTGCTCTCAAATGTCCGCGTGGTTTTCTTGATGACAACATTCCCCATACTCATATGCCATAGAAGAAAACGGAGCATCGCTCCAAAACGTGACCATCTGTAATACAGTCGTCACATAAAAGGCGAGCCTCTACGCCCATCATAATACTGGAATCTCTCCATCGGCTTCCAATGAGTGTAATCTCTGCAAATTACTCGCTGCAGTGATCTTGTAGTGATCTTCATGTTGTAAACTTATATGGTGAGGTTGGTTCAAACATCTCGTGCCAATACTTCAAAATGCTACCAGGGAGCTCCTGATCTTTGACAAACCTCTGTTTATGTGCTTTTCCGATGGCTAATGGAAAACGTTGGTCATCTCGGAGGGCAGGGGTTGCATTAAATTGGATCAATTATAGTCATCATTTTCTTTCAAGTACAACCTCTGCCACACTCTTCAGTGACTGAATAACTTGTAACAAATTAGATTTTGTGTGAGTTGTAGACACAGACAATTGAATATTAGCTGGCAATTTGCAGATATCTAGCAAAGATCGTTTAGACATGGTCAGCAGTACTACCTCATCCTCCAACATACGATCAACAATTTCCTGGAGCAACATTGAATCACTCTTGAATGAAACTGATTTTAGTTGGAAACAGAACAATGGTGACACAGCATTACTTGTAACCTTCAGACCCCATACTTGTGACAAAACTCCCCATAGAAGAGTAACATTTTCTTGTAATCTGAGAAGGATCTCGAGACTTTCTTCTAAAACGTCCATCATTGTAATTGCAGCACTTGCTAGATAGGGTGGTGAGGATTCAAAAAAGCAGTAACCTGAACCCCTGAGACGTTGGTGATCAACAATTTTTGCACTTCCTGTACATAAACCTCAGTAGTTGCCAAAGCATACCCCATACTAGCAGTAATGGATCATTTTTCTTTTTTCCTTTTGAGTCTGATTTTGTCCTGCAGAACGAAGAATTTACATTTTGTAGCATACATGTAGGCCTTAGAAATCCTCTGACAACATGCTACCAATTAGGTGGTAACACCCCTTCTCACAATGAAATGGTGGTAGCCGCGTAAAGAAGTGGAATCGAAGTGGCATTTAAGGATTCCATTCATCAATCAGCATTGTTCTTATTTTTTGTACATGCCGAGAGGATAGTTACAGGTAACTCAAAGACGAAGACATCAACGACAGCGGTTGTGAAGGAAAATGCAGCTTTTAAGACATCTGATCCAATTCTATATCTTATTCCCTAGATACATATTATATAGTTACAGAGTTAGAAGCAGTGGTATCATCTGTTGATTACTCTGGATGTGGCGGTAGCTTTCTCTCATTCCAAGATTAGTCGTTCTTTTAATGTGCTTAGTTAATTTTCTCGGTTTTAAAAGAAGCAATACTTTGACCGAGTCTCCCTAAGGATAAATTATTGGTGGAAGCAATACCAGTCAACCATGTAGAGAGCTCACATTATTACAATTTCCTCAAACCCTTTTCTGATAGCCATTGACATGACAAATGAGAAGGATATGATAGGCATGGTATGATTATCGAATAGATGGTGGGAAACTACTTTGCTTGAGCAATGGAAGTAGGAGTCCAACTACATGTATCTATCCGTAATCCTGTGCTATGGTTGGTGCATATAGGTATTGGAAAATCTAGGACGGGTGAGTTTGAAAAAGAAATTACTTCCAAGTAAAAGTGCCTCTCACTCTGGTTCCTGTTCAATAATGGTCAAGAATTATGGAGCGAAACAAGAAATAGAAGAGTTAGTCCAAACCGTAAACCCAACCTGCCAAAAAGCCCACGCGCTATTCATTCTTGGATGTTCAGTTAGCTATAATAGGAGTGCTTTAGACATTACGTAAATAAAATTCTTGTTAAGACATGCAAAATTCAAAAGCGATGACACAACAGAGTTGATTTGGGGACAGAGTGATTCAATAACTAAGTCCTATTGGGAACTACGGCCTGTCTCTCTCTCATTCCTTCCGCAAGTTACCAGTATCATCTCCCCACGGATTCAAGCAGCAAGTGACTAATCCTTTTCCTCCCTCCGTACCAACCTGTTCTCTTTGTAACAAGATGGAGGCTATAGTTTTCATTGGGTCTTTGTAAACTTCTCCATAGCAATATAATATATGAACATGGACGAACACATTGTAGTAGATATGGATGCCACAATGAGGTAAGCTCGTTAGGTAGGTTGACTCTATAGTGAATGGCCTTATATTAACTGGTGGTTCCAACTAATTAACCAAGAATCAAAGTAATTATCCTATGTAACTTATGGGATCTTAACATTAATCTTAACTCTTATATATATATATATAAACAAACGATGCTCTGCTTGCCATTCAGAGTAAATTAATTGCTCTTTAGATAAGACTCAAGGGTTATGAGATTGTATATAAGTCAAACTTCCTAACATTTGAGTTAAAAAGGAAAATTAATTCTTTTATTGAATTAGACCATATTCAACCAATCACCAATATGGTTTGGAAACATATGTAATAAAGCGCTCTTGTCAACTTCATTATTATTGAGAAAAACACAATAGAATTAATTTATTTTTTATTATAGATTTTTGAGGTGTGTCACAATATATCTATATATATATAAAGGTTGATCAAAATATCTTATGGTGGTTCAAAGAGGTTGGATATATTAGTGAAGAGTGTGGAGTTTTTCACGAGTGTGCATGGTTTTATTTCAGTGATGGTTGAATCTGGACTCATGGGGCACCTTGAGCTAGTGGTCCAATGTGTTGTTCCACCCAAAGAAATTGTATTAAATGATCTTGTGACCTGGAGACACATAAGTTGATCAAATCCCACCTGAATGTCCTCCTAACATTTTAAGTCCAAAGGGGTTGGATCCATTAGCGAAGAGCATGGTGTTTTTCAAGAGTGGGCAAGGTTAAATCCCAATGAGGGTCAAACCTAGACCCATGGGAGAACCTTGATGTAGTTTTTCCTGTGGTTCCACCCACAAAAATTGTATTAAATGATCTCGTGACCCATGGACACTTAAGTGGATCATATCCTACCCCCATATTCTCCTAACATTTAGGTCCAAAGAGGTTGGATCCACTCGTGAAGAGTGAGGAGTTTTTCCATGAGTAGGCAATGTTCAATTCAACGGAGGTCGAACCTGGAGCCATGGGGACACCTTGAGGTAGTTGTTAAACATGTGGTTCCACCAAGAAAGATTGTATTAAATGAACTCGTAACCCATAAACACATTAGTAGATCAAAACCCACCTCATATCCTTCTAACATTTAACCAACAAAACATAAAATCAACAGTAAATTAATGTACTGTTAAAACACTCTTTAAGTCACCAATTTGAAACTATATAAGTGCCATGCTTAAAATATATCTTATGTATATCTTATGGTAAATAAAGTTCATTACTTAATATGCTCTAATAGCTTTTCATACAAATGCACCTTGAACTCGGCTGCAAAATCTATGCAACAATCAATCTTGCTAACAATATATCCCTGGTGGAAATATGTTCACATATATCCCTGGTTTAAGTTTTTAGTCAACATACAGATTTGGTTGAAATTGCCATGATAATTTAAAAAATGCACAAACATTATATCTTAATTCATAATTTTTTTAGTCAACATCTAGATTCGAGTTGCGGAGAAAGAAACTCCGATGTCATTAACATACCTTTAACTCCTTTGTTACAAAGACCATGGTCTTAACTTCCAAAGTTGTTATTACTTTTACGGAAACCCGCACCTACTCGCAGGGCGAAATAGCATAGTCTTTACCAGGGATCAAATTTGAAGGGTGGTTTTAATTTCAAGTGCAAGGGTATTTATTCTCTGAACCCTTTAAAGATGAAGGGAAATATAAATAATTGTATTTCAATTGATAAGTATAAATTAACTAAATCTTTTCACCAAAAAAATGCAGAAAAACAAATAGTTCTTTCAAATTTTTACGGTTTCAAAAATTAAGCACCCTGTAATATTTACATGAAAAAATGATATATTTTCAATGAAACATATTTTGAACACATTAAGTTGTCATATGTGTATCATTAATTTTACAGTTCAGTAACATAACAACTATTCTATTGTATTTTTTCGAGTAGGAGCACACCATTTTACAAAAAAAACTAGTTAGACTATGCCATAACTATATTGAAGTATCCACGTGCAATCCAAGCTTGAGAGATGTGAGAATGATACGGATTGGGTACCTATCAAAAAATAGTACAGAACTTTGAAAACATTAAAAAAAAATCCTATATACCAAGTAGTTAGCAAAGTTAGCATAACCAAGGTTGGGGCATCAATTTTTTTTTCACCACTTGTCGTGAAAGCATACATGTATGGGATGTAGGGGTAATGGAATCAAGACTAAGTCAATTGAATCCTTGCAACTCACTGCATGTCTGAGTCTCAACACTCTATCATTTAAATTGAACCAAAATACCAAAAGAAGCCTTATTAATGGCTAGATTTGAGAAAGTTCTAGGTGTGAGTAATTAAGGGCTCGAGGCTCTAAAATTTGTTGTGTTATGTACCAATCTACGATTCAGGGAATCGATAGTCATGGGTAAGAATTTAAGTTATTTAATGAAAACCATTAATGTGTATAACCTCTATGTCGAAACCGTTTTCCATGCTCATGGAGGCCACTACCCTCTTTATTGTCTTACCAAAACGCATGATAATGAGGAAGAAGACCTAAAATTATGGACTTCACCTTCAAAGAATGCCTTGCAATCACATTGGTAAGGATTGATAAGAATATCACAACAATCCAATGGGTCAAATCCTAGTTGATAGTGTTAATTAAAGACTTATATGGTAAATTTAATACAAGACTTACTTATAGTTGTATCTTACTCTTTGCGTCTCGACACATTTAATATTTTATGGTTGTCTAAGTTGCTCCTTGACCTAATTCGTATTATAAGGTGAGGATGTGCATACATAATAATCCTTAGTTATGATTACGAGATGAAGATTTAAAGAGAAGAGGATGTAAATACAAGTAATTTTTATATGTATTTTGGCAGCTTTGAGGACAAATGTTGTGAGAAACCACAAATGTTTGGAAGTACGGAGGGAGATTACATCATGATCATGCCACCCATCAAATTGAAAACTATTCTTGAGCCAACGATTTTTTTTTAATTTTATTAATAACCATTGTTTCTCCATATTGAGTGCCCAATGACAACTCTCTATAGCAATGCATAAATCGACTTTTGCACAGTTTGTGATCCTCGCTACATGCCATTATTTGCATTTGCGTGACATCCAATGTTCTTTATAGTTGTTGCGAGTCCATGATTTTCATGCAAGAAATGTAGTATTGTAGAGGAGGACTTATAAAACCAGGCTTTTGAATTTCATTTTGATGAAAAAAGAGTGGAGATTGGTAGCGAGGTTCACATAGGTAGTAGGCACAAAGTTTTGAGCTCGTTCTGGGCCTAGTAATAGACTCGAAGTTGTTCTTTTTTTTATAGTCGTAGTTGTTGACACATTGTCACACTTTAGATTGCAACCCCAAGTGAATCGGGAGTCACATTCACGTCTTGATGGCTAGTGCCTCGTAATTATCAATGATTACTGGCCATCTTGCACAACTAAGCAGTGACAACATGGCATGAGTAAGTGATTATAATTTATCATATTTCTAATATTTTGAATGATGAGTTGAACTTTATAGCATAGTAATTTCAACATCTTGAGAAATTTATATGGATGGGTAATTTCAAATGTTTCCCTTCTTTTGAAATATTGATATAAATTACGCCCTTCTTAATTGAAACGGTAAAATTCAGATTTTAATTTTTTTTTAAAGGGCAATTTTAACTTTACACTTGTAAGAAAGGCTAAAACCCTTTGGAAGGGCTAGGAAGGGTTCAATTTAAAACGTTGGTCTCTACCAACCGAAAATTGAATGAAAAATATAAAATATAATGCATGTAATTTACAACTCTTGAGTAGGGAACTCAAACATTTTCTGGTTCCTTAATTATAACTCTTGAGCAGGGAACTCAAACATTTTCTGGTTCCTTAAGGTACCACTTCCAATATTATGAAATTCCATTTTGATTTTCATGAGATTCAGTATTTTATTTTATATGTTAAGTAAAGAGCAACCACAGATAGAATTTAAATTGTCACTTATCTTTAAAATAAAAGTATATACATATAGAAGGGCCCGCTACGTTGTCTCGGCGCGTGCTGTGGTAAGTGACCCACCGGCCCTTGACCCGTGGCAACTTCGACGTGGAGGGGAGGGAGTTTTTCTTTTGATGGAAAGAATAAAATGAGAAAATAAGCCAGTCGTCTCGCAGGCGGTACCAGATTGCAACGAACAAGCAAGGTGAGTCCACTTTACGGTATCCTTCTATATTTTCTTTCTTAAAGTCAGATAAAACCAAAATGATCAAAATATCCATTAACTATCATCATTTTAAGACTTCAATATCATTTTTATTAATCACTCAACTGAAGAGCCAGCTACTTCAATATCAATTTATCATTTGTTCAAGGATATAGTTTGGCTGGTTAACAGGCTGAATGTTTTTTTCTTTATTTAAGTTTTATGAAGGTTATGGATATATTGCTCTTATAGAGTCTTTTTTTAATTAGTATGTTGATATGTAATATAGCATATTTTAATTCATGTTTTTGAATAGCAAATGTTGACATTTATGCTAAAGTAACCTTCTATCAAATAATAAATCACATTCAAAAATATATCATGTTCATTGTGAAACAAAAATATCAAGTATGAGAATAACTATAAATCAATGGCTACGGTATAAAAACAAAGGCCACGGTATAAAAACCATCGCCACAGTGGCTAGTTATATTAGCTTCGTTAATCATGGCAATTTAATTCAAAGCACGATTCTACAAGTCTTGTCACGTAATAAAAAATATAAACTTTCTCACTATTCGAATACCATTAAATTTTTATCTTTTAACATTGACCTGTGCTCCCCTGAAATAATCCGAAGATAAAACGTCAAGCGAAAAAGACCGTAACGTAAGCGAAGCGGCTACCATTTTCTGCTATTTATCATTAAACAAAGAAACAAAAACCGACCAAACATTGGTTTAAGGGATACCATGGGTGGTGCTTTATATGTTTTGCCATATCGAAGCTATAGATTCCCCATTTTCGTCCTCCTTGCAAATTATATAGTTGAGGGTTTAGTGTTGGGATTTTGTACAAGTTGAATACAATAGATTTATGGCTCAGCAATTCCCCTTTACAGGTGTTTTAGTTTTGGTGTAAATACCATGGTATGTGCTTCGGCTCTCTTGTTCCCATTTCTGGCTCTCGTCTTCTTTGCACAGCCCCATTCAGGTTATACTATAGGTTTCTCGTTTCAATCATTTGGCAGCAACAACAGCAATCAATTGATATACATGGGAGATGCTTCGTTTTCTCCTTCAAAGGGTTACATTGATCTCACTCGATCACCAAACGGTAGATCTACGGATCACTATTCTCAGTTGCAGAACTGTACCGGATGGGTTCTCTATCGCCAACCGATCACCGTCTGGCCCGCTACATTTACCACCACTTTCACTATGCTCGTCCGCAAGATCACCAGACCCATCGGGTAGAATAATTTCAATGCCGACGGTCTGGCCTTCATCATAGTCGCGAACAATAGCATTGGTGCATTTCGGGGCTTATTCAATCGATCAACCGATGGAAACAAAACGAATCAGTTGGCCATCGAATTCCACACCGTCAGCAACGAATTAGATAACGGCGACAACAATTTTGCCATAGGCTTCGAGAGCATCAAATCCGACGACATCGCCTGTATGGGAGAGCGCAGCATGGACATGAAATCAGGGCGGCCGATAAGGGTTCGAATCGATTACGATGGCTGGAACAAAACCCTGCAAATATACGCCGCCTATGCGGATCGATCAATTCCTTATGCGAGCATTTTGAACCGCACAATCGAGCTGTCCAGCAGTGTTCCGCAATCAGCCTACATTGGATTCTCTGCGGCAACGGCGAATTCTTACGAGATTAAGCGTATTTTGGACTGGAATTTCAGTTCGGTAATCTTGCCTGAATCGTCTCTGAATATGGCCCCGGTTGGGGCACCGATGTCGTGGAGAGAAACTTCAAGCAGGAGAATGAAGGTCGGCTTCCTTGTCGGTTCCATTCCAGTCGGGATAGTGCTGTCGTGGATGTTGGCGTGGTTCGTGGCTAAAACTATGAAAAGTAGAAGAGCTGCCCAGTCGATCTCAGACCGAGGCCTGAGCGGGGAGCTAGCTATTATGGAGGGTTTATCAACGCACTCACCCTACGGCCCTCAACGGTTCTCCTACAACCGATTGTCTGCCGCCACCAAGAATTTCAGCGAGACGGAACTGCTCGGAACCTGCGGCTTTGGGAGCGTTTACAAGGGGATTCTCGAAAGCCAAGATGGAACCGCGGTACTTGTCGCCGTGAAGAGAATCTCCGCTGCGTCAAGACAGGGAGAACGGGAATTCATGTCGGAGATCAGCACCATAGGTCGACTTCGACACAGGAACCTGGTGAAGCTCCAGGGCTGGTGTCACGAGAGGGATGAGTTGATGCTTGTCTACGACTACATGCCCAACGGGAGCCTCGACAAGCTGCTTTTCATGCAGCCACGAGATGAACATCAGAATCAGACCACTCTGAATTGGATCCGGAGGCACAGAGTATTATGTGGGCTGGCTTCGGCCTTACTCTACCTTCACGAAGAATGGGAGCAGAGGGTCGTCCACAGGGACGTTAAGCCCAGCAACGTTATGCTAGACGAGGACTTCAATGCTCGTCTGGGTGACTTCGGCCTCGCCCGGCGCATTGAACACGACGAAACATCTCCGGCTGTGACCACAAATCTAGCTGGGACGCCTGGCTATTGGGCGCCTGAGTGCGCCTACACCGGCAATTCCACTGCAGAATCTGATGTTTTCAGTTTTGGGGTCGTTGTACTGGAGGTGGCCAGCGGCAGGCCGGTTTTGCGGCGAAAACCGCAATTGGAAGAGGCGAATTTGATGGATTTTATATGGGGTCTTTATGGACAGGGAAGAGTTTCGGAGGCATCAGATCCCACATTGAATGGAGATTTTGACGAATCTCAGATGAAACGAGCATTGATTTTGGGGCTGGCCTGCTCACATCCAGATCCACAGCTGCGTCCTTCAATGAGACGAGCGCTGCAGGTTCTCATAAATCCCAATGAAGAGTTGATGGCGCTTCCTTCTTCGAGGGCATTGCCTATCTATGTTGCTTTGCCACCCTTAGCACCACTTAATCCTCACTCTACTTCTTCCTATTCAAATGACGTTGGTGGCGCCGGGTCTTCTAGCAACAATGAAATTGTGTCGGATCCAGAATCCACTGTAAATTATGGCAGATACAGGTGAAATCGATCATGAGAATTATTGTTTGATAGTGATGTGAGTTCCAGACAGAGCAGGTCGTTTAGAATGATTTAGCCAACCATTGTTTCAGTAGAAGGTCGTTTAGAATGATTTAACCAAAGAATTTCCAGCCCTACCGTAATTATCGTTTAATTATCTACCGCAATTTATCCTCGCGTTGAATTTTTCATTTGTGGCTTAAATCATAATCCGGTTATTTTTGTTGATTATTTTTTTTAATGGTCAAGTTAATTGTGGTTTAAATGTTTGGAATACTATTTTTTATTTTTATCTGGGAAGATCATAAAAGATAATAAATTTATGGTAATTTAGTTGTTAAATTGATAATGAGAAAAATAATCAGTTGTATTTTTATGATTTTTTTTGTAAATGTAAGATGATTTAATATTTTTATTCAAGAAAAATGGTTTTATTTGTGCTTTACTTACTTTAAGCCTTGAATTATTAATCTCTTTTTTAAAGTTTAAAATGACTTTTTATTCAATAAAAAACAATTTAAGTCTTACTTTGATGATGATGATGATTAACTTCCACTGAAACCAACTTTGGTCTATGGGACCTTAAGAAGAACAATACTTGGTTTACTTTAAAATCTTGTTCCTTGTGCTCAAAAAGCTTACCAATAAGCTTTCCAAACTCACTATAAAATTACTTTAAAGCTAGATTAAAATCATTATATATCCATGTTCTCTTTTAATATTTACCAAAAATATTGATTGATTTGTACCTCATCGTAACTCTATCTTTCTATGGAATAAAACAAAGACTTTTACTTATTCTCAATTATATTGATTTTTACCTAAATGCAAATTGATTCATCTAAAAAACCATTATGTATATATGTTTTCTATTACCAAAAAAATTAATTGTTATTTACCTCATCTTAATTATATCTATATCTAGAATGAAATAAAAACTTTTACTTATTCTCAATTATATTGATTTTTCTTAAATAAAAATGGATTCATCACTATTATTAAAAAAAGACATTCATAAAACATGTTTTTAAGATCTTAAACAATTAAATTATTTTCTTACTCCAAAAAAGCTTCTCAAAATATCCAAAACAGTTTTAAATCTTTATATTAGAATGAAATAAAAACTTAGAACTATTCTCAGGAATTTTTATTTTTCTTACATATAAATATATTTATCACTATTATTAAAAAAAGACATTGATCGAATATGTTTTTAAGATCTTAAGCCATTAAACTATTTTCTTACCCCACAAAGTTTCTTAACCTATCCAAAAGAGTCTTAAATCTTACGAAAACAAAGACAAAATATTTGTCCTATTTTTACAAATTCAAAGAACTTTATTTTCTGAGTATTCCAAAGAATATATTCACGTGGAATGAAATACTTACTTTAGTAATTTTTAGGAGACGAATGTACACAGAAATAAAGCCATCACTACCACCACTTTGCTTGTCGTTCAGGTTACGCCTTTTAACGGGTTGAAGAAAATTCAAATTCTTTGTCATTCCAATTGAATAGCGAAATTTTATAACTTGCGTGACACATTTGGTGTATCACGTGGAATTTTCACTTGCAAAATTTAAGTTGTGAATGTGACTCTGTGAGTCCATCGATAGAAGGCCTCCGAATCCGCACATGAACCTGAAAAGCGTACGATGAGCGGGTTATGAGCTTAGGCTAGCGTAATTAAGACAGCTTTGTTAAAAAATGTGGTGTACCTGGGCTCGGCCTTAGACTTGTAAAAATGTCCTGTTCCGGTGTACTAACCGGGCAATAACAACAATCTGGCAGCTATTCGCAGAGATTGAATAAGGGAATTAAAATTTAACGGAGTTGCCTAACGAGAGGACGATTTTGCCCGGAGGGCTTGAGTTCATCTTTCTAGGGCGTCGTCCATTAGACCCCTCCGTCCGGGAGACTTGTCGTCCTTTCGTTTTGACTGCTCTACTTTCTTCTTCCACGAAAGCATGCAGTAACCAGCTTTCATTGAAACTGGTACAACATACAAACTCCTACTGAGTAGCCCAAAATTATTTAGCTTGTTATAGATCAATTAATGAGGAGCAGCAGGCATGGTGTCTGTTGAATCTTAAGCAACTTGAAATCTAACCCACAATGCCTATTGCTGCCGCATTAATAGCCTGCAGCAGCCCACTAAATAGCCTTGCCCATTCTCAAGGTGACGAACTCCGGAAGTAACACATCAACATTGATCTGATGAGCTTGGTGATGGTTTGAAATATTTTGTTCGGTGTGATGTTGCAACATTGCTATGGAGAAGACAAGAATACGAGGAAAGGGAAAACCTGAGAATTAAGCAACAACAAAAATTTGTAAACAGAAGGCAGACAAGGGAAAGCCTGAGAATTAAGCAACAACAAACATTTGTAAACAGAAGGCAGACAATAGAGGAAAGCCTGAGAATTAAGCAACAACAAACATAAGGTAATCATGGGAAATTGTGGTGAAGTTTACTAATATAAAGGAAGTGGTCGTAATTGGTAGTAGTATAGTGGTAATGGTGGAGATGAAGGAAGATGGGACATTAATTATAAATAATAAAGGCTATTAATGCATTTCATTCACATTCTCTTTGTTCAATGTTGCTACTAAGAGATATGTAGTTTCAACAATTGTAGTCAGCTACGCCTTGCAAGAATAGAGTTGCCTCGTTCCATGAGGATTATGCATTTCTCTCTTGTGCTCACCGTCTTGTTTTCATTAAGATTCGCGATGATTAGCAAAGTCCTCTATTCTATGGAGGCATTAATCGATCATGGTACTGGTGGTGGTCACATCATCCGGAATAAGGTAACAATGTTGGTCCTGCTGGTAGCCCCGGAGGAGGTGGACACGATGGTCCCTGACGAGGCGAAGGAGGACAAGGTGTAACGGGAGGAGGCGAGGGCAGCGGAGGCCCGAGACGACGAGGCGAGCGCGACAGTGGGCAAAGAGGTCACATTGTGATGTGGTGACCTTGGCTACGGCAATTGACAACAATTTGCGCTGAAAGTGTAGTATGTTATTTATTCAGTATGGAATAATAATAAGAATGAGAATGTTGTCAATATAGCGTGGCTATTTTTCTAGGAGATGAGCAATTTCTAGATGTTACCCCCTTTTGAAACCAAACTTGCTTTTTTGTTTTCCTTCTAGGAATGAGCTACTAGATCAATATTGGTTGGGTAAGTTCGATTCTAAACATTATGTTTTAAACATTTTAAGGTGTTGAGCTACCTCTTTAATTTCGATGATTGCTGTAAACAATCACATCCAATTCTTTAATACAAATCTTCATTCATTCCAAATTGATGGCAGGCTAGGATTTGTTTTATTAAATCTTTGCAATTATGGTGGCCTTTGATTCTCTTCCACTTGGTGAACTCGAAACAAATGATAACTCTTCAGTGTGTTGGCATCTATGCAATCTTGGAATATGATAGTAGATTGAGTGATAGATGATGATCCATTAGACCAAGAGAGGTGTGCGTCCGTAGCTTAGGCGTGTGGTTGTAAGAAAAAGAGATGACTATTTTTTGGAATAATCCTTGCGACAAATGATCTTAGGAATCTATTAAACGTGGCAAAAGGAGCAATTAGTCATAGACCAAAAAAATCTATTGGAGGATCCGTGATCTTCTTCTAAATGATCTAATGGATATGCGAGCTTTGCTTTTTCTAAAGCATGAGACAATGAAATAATCCATAGAAATGGAGCCAACGATGACCCTATAAAAATAGCTTTTCTGTTACATCTGATTACAACCGTTCATTGCAGTTAGAGTTCGTGGAGTTTGTTAAGGGTTATGAAGGGCACGTGGCTGCAAGTGGGGGTATCCAGTGGCCACTACTTCATGCCGCGAGGGTGCATAGTCTCCCATATTGTTATGGTGTTTCAGTTCTATATAAGAATGAATTGTTAGCAATATAAAAATGAATTGCTAGCAGTAACCACCAAGCATCCAATGACCAAGCGTGAAAATTATCACGTAACTATATTTTGCATGTTGCTTTTCTTAGATTCGACTACAATGTGCTATGAGTTTAATCATTAATTTTACTTTTAGGTTCCTCTCAACTCTTGTAGCAAGAGGTTTCTCCATAGTTGAGAAAAGATGTTTCTCCATCATCATTTCCTTTCAGAATTATCCTTCGAATCAAATGTAGGCTATTATTCAATATCTAAGCAAACAACCTTTGTATGGACGACTCTTAGTAAACTATACAAAATTTGTTTACATTATGCAGAGTTTGTTTATGATTAGACTCTGAGTAAATGAGAGTTATAATATTAGCTTCAAACTAATAAGTCTAAGCAATAACTATGAGTTTCAACAATTAAACTTCTTTTTGGGTTTTGGGTGTGTGCAAGCTAATGAGGGTCTCTTTTGACATGTTAGATGCAATAGAAAACTGAAAAAACAAGCATCAATCAACTTAGATGGATATTTTGAGACACTTACACAATGAATTTTGTGATATGTCAATGGATATGTCAATTGTGGGTGCAACATTTGAATGTCTTAATGCAATATTTTGGAAATGGGTAATTTATAGCATGTAGAGGTCGGTGTTCTTTAATAAACCATACAATTTGTTTTCAAAATGGTTGAGAAATGAAAGAGTTATGGAGGAAACACTAATAATGTGCTTTTTGAGTTGAGGAGTGATGACACAAGATAAATAAGAAAAAAATAGAAAAAATATATATATTCTTATTAAAAATTACATATTTGGAATCTAAAAAAAAAACCATATATGTTTCTAAAATTTCAAAAAAAATGGAGGTGTGCAGCATACTGTAACCAACAAAGAAACGCAAGCATATTTAAAATTTGGATATAATGCTCAATTAGCCATGGTTTATCATACTCCAAGGCATAGGCATGACGAATTTGAAGCAAGTTATGAAGCAAACACATAGGCATAAGAATTCCATGTTAACATGGGTGGAGGTTTGGCCATACTGGCAATAAACGTGCTCGTGTTTTTTTTAAATTCATATATGTATTCCTATCAATGCTAAATGCGTGTGTGTTATATTACTGAAAAACGTGTGCACGTTTTGTAAGACTATAACGCATGTGCGTTATGTAAGCATATAACGTTAGATTTGACTACATTGCCAATTATAATAATACTTTTATTATTTTATGTCCCCCCCGCCACCCCAGTCTTATCCCTAACTCTTACTAACCCCCCCTCCTCCTCTCCCTAGATTGAACCCCCCTCCTCTCTCTCCCTAACACCCCACCACCCCATTTGTTCTCTCTCTCTCTCTCTCTCTCTCTCACACACACACACACACACACACACCTATGTCTCCCCTTACCACTAACACCTATATGTCCCCTCCCCCCACCCCTAACCCTAGGCTCTCTATCTCTAACTCTTAACCCCGCCCCCCTATTGTTCTATCTCTAATAACTTAGTGCCCCCTCGAAACCTGTAAATATCCCTTCCTCTCTCTCTCTCTCTCTTCCTCACACACACCCATCCCCCTAAAACCTCTCTCTCACTCCTAACACCTAACACCTCTCTCTCTCCACTCTCTCTCACTCCCCAACTCATCCAACTACACTTAGACCCCACCCCCCTATCTATTCCCCAACTCTCTCTCTTTCTCTCTCTCTCTCTCTCTCTCTCTCTCAAACACCCACATTACACATCCACAGGTCACCCCCTACCACTAACACCCTCCCTCTTCCCCCCAATTCTTACTAATCCCCCTCCTCCTCTATGTACCTCTAGCTCCCCTCCTCCTCCCACCTCTCTCCCCTCTCTCCTCCATTACTAAATCCTTCTCCACTCTCTCTTACTCCCCAACCCCTGACACCTAACAACCCCCTCTCTAACCCCTAACCCCTAACTTTCATTGACCACTTTACTTATGGCTGTGCTAGTTTTACTCCATACTAGTTTTTACTAGGTGTGCAGAGGGACCTCTTTTGCTTATCATTTGTGGCCGCCCAGGGTTTTTATTGGGGTTTAGGGAAGATAATAAAATCCTTAAAAGATAATGGTCCTATGTATGTCTACGGCTTCCTCTGCTACTTTGAATTTGAAGAACCCTGGAATTTCCTCAGACTTTGCACCTCCAACACAAAATTTATCCCCATTTTGTTTATGTTCGATCCTCAGCCGTCACCACATAAATTTGTCCACCTATCTATGTGGTATCTGCATGCCACAAGTTTCCATAGGGTGCGGTCTTCGAATTTCTTGAAGGGGCTAAAACGTTGAATTTTGTTGGGATTTGATTTTTGAGAGGGCTACATTATTGGGAGACCAAAATTTGATTCAGTGGGTCATTTATGGTGGCAGAGAAAAACATTCCAAATGACATAACTTGAGGTATGTGATTTCTATCAATGAGTTATGTAATGTGCTAGTCATACTCCAATATCATCTATATTCATCACTACACTGACGAGTAAACTACTTCAATATATGTCAATGTTGCATTAACTGTTGTAAAATTCAAGGATTCCTCTAACAAATAAAGGACTATAAATCAATGGCCACTATATAAAAACCATCGTACCAACGTTGGTTCGTGTTATTGGTTTCACTAATCATAATGATTTAATTCAAAGCATGGTTATACAATTCTTTTCACAACTTAAATTTTGCATGTGTGTAGCATTATATGTCCAATACTTTGTAGCTATAGAATTAACCTGAAAACATGAATAAGCACTTAATGAATTCGAAAATTCGAAAGCAAAAAATGCCTTACTTGTGTAATACAAATTATAGATATTTTCAGTAATGTCCCTAAATCCGTAAATAAATAAAAAAGTTGTTAAGGTAATTAACTCTACCAAGATCTAAGGGACATCTATACTTAACTTCAAAATTGTACAAACTTAATAAGAACCTATACCTGTGTTCTTGTTCTAATTTTCTCTCGTAAGTTATTACATCCTATTTCGATTGCAGTGGTGTTTAATGTTGTTTACTTATTTCCTCATGTACTTGTATATTGATGTCTTCTATTTAGTTTAATGATGTTCTGATATCGCTTGTTTATAATGGATGTTATTTTTACGCAACCTAGTCTTATTTGTTAAATGATGAGGCTAACTTACCTCTGCATCTAAAGGGGAGGAGTGGCTAGATTTTACCTAATGACTCACTCTGAAAGGTAAGGAAACCCTATGGTTTGGGCTTACTTAGTTCTTATGAACTAATGCATGATGTGTTTGTGGTTTTTACAGGTGTTTTGTCGTTGAGCCTATGCTACGGAAGTGTACTAAAGAAAGAACAAGACCTAACACCTAAAAGGTTTTTAAACCCTAAACACTAAGGGTTTAAGTGCTTGGTACAAAAACTAACCCTCATAAACAAAGGAAAGACTATAGGGAAGGGGTAAAAATCAACAACTTAGTGGGAGATAGTTGTCGCATTTATGGTGAGCTATGTGATGGCTATGTGGCTCAATCCATGCTGGCGCAGACTTAAACCCAAAACTAGGGTTTTGAAAACCATTCTTTACTGGGTGAATTTACTGAGGGGGAGCAAGCTCCCTAGTTGGGGATCTTTCTAGAAATTTATCTTAGAATCTTTATAAGAAGTTAAACTGAGATTTTATCTTAAACTAATAAAACATCCTAAAAAATTTATTCATAATTATGATGGGTGATTTACAACTTCCAATACGAAACCTAATGGATGAAACCTCAACCTCTAAACATAATTAAAAACAAATATAAGAGTTGAAATATAGGAAATATATTACCTACGTAGCTTGAAATAGCTTAAAAACCTACACACTTCAACACCCAAAATTAATAAAACACTTCTCTATTTTTGACCTTAGGAATGATAACTAGATGACCTTGGAACTGCCACGTTCCTCCCAACCATGACCCATAACCGTTCCTGGTTCTAAATCAGACCCCCCCGAGATGGCTCCAACATGTAAGAGATCTAGAACTCCCGAGGGTGAGTCTGCTGGTGTTTAGAAGTTGGGCTCTATATTCTTTAAGTGTTGGGTTTGGAAATTCTCTCCAATCCCTTCCAGGAATAATAATTAGATTCCCAAGACTTCTCTTGTATTTTTCTTTTATAGATAATCTTTGAAAAAAGGGCAGTTGGTTTAACTTCAGTTAAATCAAGATTTTACTATTTTCTTGAAAATAATCTTTAGTTTGATTTTTATGTAATATATATTAATTTGTTAAAACTAGGAACGTTTACTAGTTCCTACTTGAGCTTTAGAATAGAATTTTTATTTAAATACTATTTAGTTTATGATATAATATATACATAGACTTTAATTATTAATTTTGTTATCTTTATTTCTTTTTCACAGACACACACACACTCACACATATATATATATTATTCTTGTAAATGTATGTAGACTTCACTTAGATCATTTATCTGTTTTTATTAAAATAACTTGGTAAAAATATATACATTATAAAGACTTACTTTTTCAATTCAATCATATATTATTATCCAAGCATCGTATAGCATAATTATTTATTTTGATGCTTCCCTTAGTTTTCGTTATTTATTTTATCAATTCCTCAGGTAGGGTTTGGTCAGTCAACTAGGTTATGTAGCTCTAGATATTCCTTGCATGTTGGATTACTTCATATTCGTGGCAGTATCTTCCAGTACTTGATGAGAAGTAGATTGAAATTTCAATTAATAAACTTAATTAAGTACGATGAGAGTTGGTGCTATTCAGAGTCTTTCCAACTCAACACCCTTTGATTTACAGTAACCCCTAGTGCTATTCATATCCTATGCTCAACAATATCAAACAAGTATTAGACTAGTGCAATTCCAGAGCCTCTCACTCAACACTAATACTAGGATGCACTTGTATAATACACCTAGGGATACAATGGCCAAAGATCTGATGCTTCAGAGCGTATGCTCAAAATCAAGTTGGAGTGCTCTAGGGATTATGCCCAACACTTCCATTCTTTAGTTGTCAGGGTTATCTATGTGCTACAGAGCTTACACTCAACACATAGTCTCATATCCCATGTGCTTAAGAGCTTACGCTCAACACATAATATCATAACCCATGTGCTCCAGGGCTTACACCCAACACATCATAGAAATCAATCATGCAATCAGTATTCTACACAATACATCACAAAATAATCATCTTAGTATATATTAGGGCTTGTGCCCAATCACATAATAATAAATCCAATACATCAGGGCCTATTCCCAATACAACAACAATAGTCCTTGTCCATCAGGGCCTATGCCCAACATATATAATCATATACAAGACAATAAAACATGTCCATTGGAGCTTACACTCAGTATATCTATATAACCAATCATAACTCAAGTGTAGTGGGGTATACGCCCAATATATAGAACTAAACATAACATCACAGTAAATCATGTGCAGTGGGGATCATGGCCAATATAGTAAAGGTCAAAATTTGGGCACTAGTACAAGTGATCAATTTTTCCACGGCAAAACGTGGCAATATCCACGGAAAAGCGTGGATATTGCCACGTCTAAGTGTTTTTTGTTCCGTGGAAACTATTCCGTCGCAATAGAGACGACCCCTAATTTGCATCGCAAGAGCGACAATGTTCTATATTTCGTTAGATGTCTAAGCCGTCGCTATATCCATGCCTGGCCGTCTCTGTATCCACGCCTTGCCGTCGCTGTAGCCACGCCTTTCCGTCACTATAGCCATGCTCTGTATAAGGTTTTAAAAAAAATGCAAATCCAAGACGTCGCTATAGCCACGCCTTTCCGTCGCTATAGCCATGCCTTTTCGTCGCTATAGCCACACTCCGTATAAGGTTTTAAAAAAAATGCAAATCCAAGACGTCGCTATAGCCATGCCTTTCCGTCGCTATAGGCACGCCTTTTCGTCGCTAAAGGCACGCCTTTCTGTCGCTATAGCCACGCTCCGTATAAGGTTTTTTTTAAAATGCAAATCCAACACGTCGCTATAGCCATGCCTTTTCGTTGCTATAGGCACGCCTTTCCGTCGCTATAGCCACGTCTTGCCATCGCTGTATCCACGGTTGGTGAAATTAAAAATAAAAAAAAATACTTGCAGCTGTCGCTTAAGCAACGGTATTTGAAATTTTTTTTTAAAAAAAATTACCTGGATTATCTGCAAAGACATATTTGAAGGTCAAATCTACAGTGAGATGCTCTTAGATTTGAAAACATAACAACGCTGGAAATCTGAGAAATCTTAAGAACATATGCTAGCTTTAAGCTTATAGAGTCTGTACTTTGAACTCTGACAAAGTTTAGAGGAATTGTGAGCAAAGAAAACACAGGGAACCTGATTCTCTCAACTGTATCTTGAACATGCCCCCTGTACATTAATTTTGGATGCCTCTCAGTTCCAGTAATGATACTGATCAACCGGTTGAAGAAGGCTTGAAAAGAGTTCAAATCTAAAATATTAGGCCTTACCAGCCTCAAAAGATTGAAGAGCTCTTTAAAATTGTTCTGAAAGAGGGTGCCTGACAATAACACCCATCTCCTCGTATGTATTTGGGAAAGAGCATGGAGTATGTTAGTGTCCTTGTTGCGTGGGAAATGCCCTTCATCTAAAACCAACATTCCTGGTCCCTCAAGTGGAATTTGTTGGCAAGATTGTGTCATTTGATTTTCTGATTTTTCACAAACTATACTTGAGAACTGTGAATAACTTACAAGGAGAATACTCTTCTTTTCTTTCCATTCTCTCAACGTCTGAAGCTGGTTGCATCTCAACATTTCTGCCTTATTGGTTATATCATATAGGTTGTAAACAGGGT
>LPNX010686695.1:1029-13620 GCA_001517045.1 Pseudotsuga menziesii | reverse complement strand
GTGGCCACCAGAAATTGCCAAGAAATATCCAGTTAAGAGTTACCAACTGCCCAGTTAAGAGTACAACACCAAGATACCACTTTGAGTTACCAATGCCTTGTTCACCATTGCTGGTCTCCAACATATTGCCCTACTATAATACAAAAGATAAAGGTTGCTAGTAAAAATTACCAAAGTAGCATAGGCTGCCCATTATTGACACCAAAACAGTGTTTAGTTGAAATCTTTGAAATCAGCATATTTCTTTCATACCAAAAGAAATTAACAATAAAATCAAAGCCAATTGCTTGTAACAAATCCAACACCATACAATTGTTTAGAGACAAAACCATTGCAATCATCACATGTTTCATAGGATTTTGTACAAAGTCTAAGTTTACAAAAGCAGATTGAAAGATTCCAGTCACTGGAAAACTTAAACTTAGTTGACTTTGAAGATTAGCTGGCATCATCTCACAAAATTTCATGAAGTGATAGAACAACAAGTATTGTTTTTATAGGTTAGTCAAGTCCAGACTAAGCAATGGCAAGGCAATTACACTACCAAAAACTGCCATTAGTAGAACCAATAGCCATGTAGGGAAATTCTTTGATCCTCCACGCTTCAGTCCTTTCTGTACTATCTCTTTGTCATTGTGTCTGATCCCCTGTGATTGCTCCTGACCAACAGTTGTGGAAGATTTTGCATCCCCATTATTTGATGTCGATTCAGACTTCATGTTTTCAGCTTTTTGTTGTTCAGAATACTTCTCCACATACTCTGGAAACATTTTTCGAAATATTGAACTGCATAAAATAAACAGATGCCATCAAAATAAATCACATAATGCAAAAAGCCAGTCTTCTCTAACAATAAATTAACATCCAAAATAGTAAATACAACTGAACTCAGACTCTTAGAAACAGAAATCTCCAAAACCACGTGATAAATACTTAAGACACCAAATATAGGCGTTCAACAATAACCCTAGGATATTAAAACTCCCAATAGACCAATTTGTTTCTAACACCTTGCAGGGTAATTCTCAGGGACTTCCCAGAATTCATGGATGGTTCTCACTGCAAACCTTAAGCATTAATTACAGTATTTGACCCAGTAGGGATATAGAATGAGGCCTGCAACAGAGCCGGACAGCCCCAAGAATCTTCCCTGACACATCCTACCTGATGCTCATAGCACTCTGTAATGTCCCCGGTTTTGACCCCGTTTGCATGATGTATATATTGTAATTAATCATGGTGAGGAGCTCAAGGCAAAATCCCCACCATCGATTTTGTTGTGTATGTTTCGGCAATGGGGATAATTGCCGATGGTATGCTGTGCTATAAGGCACATTATAATTCGGCATCATGTAAACACGCACATCGATTAAAATAAACCACAACCAGCTACGGCAGTGCAACGTTGAATGAAAAGGGCATGGTTCCAAAGGATAAGGGGTGGGGGATGTCAAACCTTGGTTGTGGGGGAAAAACCCATGTTTTATTACCTTGTTGTCTTGCCACCTTTGTTGTTGTCACCTTTTGTCTCATCCAACCTTGTCAACCTCTTTAATGCTTCAGCTGGTGGTTGGGGGAGTTATTGCTGAAGTGGTGGTGGTTGTGGCAGGCTGTCAGCCTTACCCACTTGCCCACTCCACCCACGTTTTCCATTCTTCTCCCTCACGCACTCTTCCCTGGCCAGTTCACTCTACCACGATTTTTGGTCTGTTGGCTCCTCACACACAGGCTCTGGGCGATTTTGGTCTCACGCAAATTTTTCTTCCTCTCTCCACGAGTTGCTGAGCACCCACGACCTGCAAATTCGCGTCCTTCCTATTAGTGGTGCATCCACGGACAAAAACGGAGCCGTTTTTCCTCATGCAGGGCCTCCATTGTCTGTTTCTTTCCTTGCTGGTTCAGATTGTTTAACCCCGCATAGGTACTCTTCTATTTGGGGCACACATGGAGAGCTGAGAGCCGTGCTCTTGCATCCACAACTGACTGTGAAGGGCCATTCACGTTTTTGGCTGTCTCACAGGCTATTTGGGTCGTTTTTCCCGGCTGTAAGTTGTGCTCACTGATAGATTCGGGGCTATAGTTTTCCCCATGTTGTGAATGTCATTACTGTTACGCCTGGGGCTGTTGTAAATTCGAGTGAGAGTCATTTTGGCCACGATAGGGCCAAGAATGACTCAGAATTCGTTTTCCCTGTTTAAGCTGTGATAGCTAAGTCATTGCCTGAGTGCAATGGTTAGTCTTCAGACTGTGCTGGCTTGGCTTGTCTGTTGAAAGCCTGTGAAACCCAGCTGTGTTAGTTTGCTGTTTGTACCCCTTGGCTATGTATAAGCCTGCAATTGACCCTTATTCTGGAGGAATCATGCCCAGCTCAGGGGTGGTAGCGTTGCTGAGAGATTGATGAGCAAGCTGGCCTATGGTTGGGTGGAACGTTGCAGTGACGTAGCTGGTTGCGGGTGAATTCTTCATTGAAAGATAAGTACTGCTGTTTACTGCATCTCTGTAATTTATATTGATTGTAAATGCTGGAATGTCTATGTTTGCTTCCGCTGATTGTTTGAAGGACTGTGCATCCTTGCATGATGAATTATGCATCTGTGTATGCTTGTAAGCTTTAATTTCAGCATTTGATATCCTCTGTTTTATGTTCATGGGCTATTTGCCCACCTGTGTTGAGGTGTTCATCGCGTCCTCTTCGCCGGCTGAGGGACGGGGACGTGACAGAGTGGTATCAGAGCTCTGAGTTGCAGCAATGGGCCTCTATGGGCCAAGAAAGAGTCACTGATAGAGGACAGAATTACCCTCTATGTCCAGCAGAACAACAGTGAGCAAACGAACTCAGAAAAATAGTCTAAGTGTTGAGTGGTCGGACCACTAGAGGAAGTGGAATTCCGTCGTTGCGGAGGGACTGGCAAAGTTGACGTCCGCCGTTGCGGACGAATGGGTGAAGTTTCCTATCCGACCGTTGCGGAAGGTTTCGTGAAGTTCCTGTCCGCCGTTGCGGAAGGGTTCACGGAGTTAACCTCCATCGTTGCGGGTGAGACAACGATCTTCCCATCCGCCGTTGCGGACGGCGAAGCAATCTCGCATCCGACTCGAGATCCGTCCGATCGCCGATGCCGCAGAAAGATTTCAAAATCCGGCTAAGTATGGAATGGTCGGGCCATTGAAGGAAGTGAACTTCCACCGTTGTGGAAGGATTGGTAAAGTCTCCTGTCCGCCATTGCGGACGGCGAAGCAATCCTGCGTCCGATTCAAGAGTCATCCGATTGCCGACGAAGAAGAAATTTTGGAAATTTGAAAATTTGTCTAAGTGTTGGAGAAATCGGAAGGGAGAGTTGTCCGACGTCCGATGTTCCGAGATTCAGCCGACGTCCGATGTTCCGAGAGTTCGCCGACGTCCGACGTAAGTGCAAATCGGAAGGGCTAGCGAAGTGGGCGTTCGCCGTTGCGGGCGAACTGATGAAGTTTTCCGTCCGCCGTTGCGGAAGCCCAAATGGTTAAGTCTTCCGATGGGAGATTCCCCCGATCACCGACACATCAAAAAGGGTTAAGGCTCAAGGATAGTTCGCCGATCGGAAGAGTTGACGAAGTAGACATCCGCCGTTGCGGATGAAAAGTGGTTCAGCATCCGATGTGAAGTCAGCCGATACGTCGGAAGGTTGGAGCTTCCGGGGAGCCACAGTTGCGGAAGGGTTGAAACTGCTGGAGAGCCGTCATTGCGGAAGGTTAGAGCTTCCGAGGAGCCGATTCTGCGGCTGCGA
Source organism: Pseudotsuga menziesii (assembly GCA_001517045.1). Taxonomy (NCBI): domain Eukaryota; kingdom Viridiplantae; phylum Streptophyta; class Pinopsida; order Pinales; family Pinaceae; genus Pseudotsuga; species Pseudotsuga menziesii. The sequence continues at coordinate 9,859 of LPNX010686695.1, read as the reverse complement.
GATCGGTTTGGGAGCCGATTCAGCGGACGAGATGATGGTTTCGACAGCCGATCAGAGAGTCAGCCGACACCCGATTTGCACAGGGAAAATTTTGAGTTTTTCTGTGAGATTTCCTAGCCAATTTCAACTGTTTTTAGAAGGATTTTTCACCTATTTTTCAGGGGAATTTCAGGGCTGAAAATGAGAAAAAATGGCAACAAGCTAATGCGCCAGATTGCATTTGACCCCCGTCGTCCCTTGAGACAGTCATTCTTGTGAGAAGGAAAATCCTATGTTTTGGGCAAGAATTCGAATCAGAGGGATTTCGCCAAGGACAAAAGGGATGCCAAAAATGTAGCTGCCAAAATGGTTCTGAGATCATTAGAAGAATGTGAAAAATCTACTTTGCAGCTGCATGTAAAATGCCAAGATTGGTGAAAGTCTTCATTCTTAGAAGGGGTGTGGTTTTCACATCTGAGGTCGGAATGACGCGTGTGAATAGGCGTTGGAAAGCTTATCCAGCAAGGAGCAAGGATAAATGACCAGAATCTGAGCATGAAGCAGAGAGGTGCTAATGATGACCGCTGTTATCAAATGGACAAATCTGGACAGTTGCATGCCCAGGGGCAGCAAGGACTATGAAGTCAACCCGCTGCTGTGTGAAAAGGGAGTTCCATGCAAGGATGAAAGGCTTGAAAAGGGAAGTTTTCCTTAAGACCCTATCTTGCTGATTATAACTTAATTTCTGGAGTTTATGCTTGAAACGCATGAGGATATGTATTGCATGCATAGGATATTGCATGATTAGTAAGAATATTGAGAATTGTATGTTCTGTATGAACCACTAATGATAATCATTGCTTTGATGTTGGCATTAGTGGAAAAACCAACGGTGACAGGGACCCGGATGAATATGTTACTAATGCTGATGAATGAGACCAGCAACCCTCTGGAGAAAGGGATAAGGCAACAGGTCCATAACAAAAGTTGGTGAGCGAATTCTGCAATCTCCTGCAAAGGACCAACTAAAGTGGTCATGGCAAGGGCGTAAGTAAGACCCATGCAGGTAAGAGTTTGCTTATGAAAAATTTTCCATGGATTGGTCCAGGTAAGAGACCTCATACCATGTGAATATTGGAATGTAGAAAGGTGTCATGCCTATACATGTTAATGATATTGATTATAGCAATGCATCCTATATGAGGTAGTCATGGTTAGGCCATGGTATGGTTGAATGCATAGTATTCCTGAATCAATGCAAGGTAGCGTTGAATGGACATGCATTAGAAATATTTTATGAATCTTGTTGTTATGCATAGGATGTATGCCAATGAAGGGCATGAATGACTAATTGCATGAGCATAGGTGCAAATGTTGTGATGCATTGCACGAATGCATTGAGATGAATGCATGTGATATTATGGAGAATTAATGGCTGAAATGGTGAATTAATGATAATTTTGGAACTGTTTCAAAGGTTTTTATGAATGCAGGATAGTCATGAGCAATTGGCTGCCAGAAATGCTCTATTGAAGAGCAAGGTGGTATGAATGATACGCTTGTGAAGTAAGGGTATCTAAACCTTTATTTAATTGCATGAATGATATGACTATACCTTGCAATGTTAGTATGATAATGCTTGCATGAAGTACATGAGCTTTGAGAACACTGAAGTGACTAACCTTCGAAGTATTTGAATTTTATAAATTCTGAAGATGCTTCAGTGACGGTTGTAGCAATGAGATAGTATATGCATCTGTACTTACCAAGTGTTTGGTTGATGGAAGCTCATGTTTCAGGTAGATTATTCTGAGCATGGCATTGAGAGGTAAGACCCTGACCAATGCTGGAATCTACCATGTAAAAGAGCTTGTTAAATTTGAATTGTGAATTTCAAATATTGCTGACAACTACTAGTCACCATTGGCTTGCATAAGCTTGTGTTTGGATCTTGAAGCTTGTGTTTCAGGTAGATTATTTTGAGAACAGCATTGAGAGGTAAGGTCCTGACCAATGCCCGAATCTACCATATGATATGCATAATAGGTTGTTAGATTTGAATTGTGAATTTCGGATTTGGGAAATTGCTGACAACCACTAGCCATTGTTGGCTTGCATAAGATTGTGTTTGGATGTTGAAGCTTATGTTTTCAGGTAGATTATTCGAGCATGGAAGTGAGAGGTAAGATCCTGACCAATGCCAAAATCTACCATTTATGAGAAAAAGTCTCATGGTTGTGAAAGTAGTTGATATACATAATGGGTTGTTAAATTCGAATTATGGATTTCGGATTTAAGAGGTACTAACGGCTACTAATCACTGTTGGCTTGTGTGAGATTGTGTCAGGAGGGACACATGGTAAGTGGGTATTCATGTTATGATAGTAAGCATAAAATTATAATGGGCATAGTAATGCTGCTTACAGGAAACCCACAATTGAGCAAGTCAATTTCTGTAGTAGAGTTGCAAATTCTTATTGATTTTGATTGCTAAATGTCATTGCTTGGTTATAAAACGATCAATTGGATTGTGGTATCAGGTGATGATTAACTGTTTGGATATTTGATGAATGTGTCAGGGGTACACGCTGCAGGAAGATCATGTGTGATGACCTGCAAGAGCCAAGCTTCATGGGAAGGTTTTCCCTTATCTTGGAAATGGGGTCCAGGTGAAACTCCGTTAGACATTTTGAAAATGTCTCATCTGCACTGCATGTTTGGTGATAACATGAGTGAGATGGTTGGATTATGTCAGTGAGGCATGTATGGATATGAAATGTAAACAGGAAACAGGGATGGGGCCTTGGTTTGCTTAACCTGGTAATTGGAAACCACACAGACAGAGCTAGAGGGATGGCTTTCTTCTCCACAACCCCGGGATAGCACTAGAAGGGAATACAGGGCCTGAGGGACTGTGTAGCAGAGAAGGGACTGATTCCTTGTGCTGGGTGTGTGTGTGGATGTTATAGAAGTCAGGCTAGTTCTGGTGTAGGTGTTCCTAGCTCTGCAGCGAGCTCACCAGCTTAGCATTCAGTTTTCCCAACTCCTGGACGGTGCCTAACAGATACAAAGGCATACTACGACGGAAAATGGATAAGTGTTCTGTGACCCTTGCTATGAATATGCATGTTTAATTATTAAATTTTATATGCAAAACATGTTCTAATTTATTTCCATGATGATTGTTGCTTGAGTATGCATAGGGCCTGCATGGTACACACCGGGAATGGGTGCACACTTTTTCGATGTTGAATCATGAAAGGGTTTTCATTATTGATTACACTTTGGGGAGTGGACGCACTCCTGGTTTCTCAATATTTGATAGTGAATGATATGAAAGGTGATTACAGTTTTAGAGCAATGATGTTGATGAGTTTGCTTGTATTACTTGTGTTGCTTGTGTTGACAGGCTAAAGGTAAAGGTAAATGGTTGATATAAGTGTATTGTTGATATAAGTGTATGTTGGTATAAGTGCATGTTGGTATAAGTGTATGTGTCATTGTTGACATAAGCGTATGATGGGTTGTGATGTGCCTAAGGATCCATAGTAGATCCTAGACCTGGAAATGGTCATGATAAAGTTCCAAGCCCAGTTGACATGGTTATGTACTGGCTGGACATTAATTATTTGATGTTGTGGGGCAGCCGGCATGCTGACCTAACATCTGAGTCCATAGGCGATCCCAAGGCTTGTAAAGTGAAGCAGGATTCTGTGGACGAACGAGGAAACACACAATACAGATAAGTATTGGATTGTTTTGCTTATGAATATACATGTGTATATGATTTGGATATGATGTTTTAAGCTCTTGTTCTAGAGATGAAAACTAATGAGAATGAACTAAACATGTGAATTTATTCGATGTTTGGATATAGGTATCGCTGGAAGCGAGGACTATGAGAGCATCCTAGAGGTGCATGTGGACATGTGACAGTCCTGGAAAGCTCAGAATGAGCGGTAATGAAAAAGGTGCTAGTGAGACGGGGAAGTCCTAGCAGCCGAGACAAACCATGTGGAGAGACTCCACGGTTTAGAGGTCTAGAATAGACCAAAGACACTAAGTGTCGGGACCAAGAGAGATTGGCCCAGCATTCATGGTGAAGTGAAAGAGGCTGAGAGCATGAAAAGACACAGTGATGGTGTGGGTTCCAGGATGGGACAGAACAAAGAGGGGAAAATCTCTCACTGCTCTCTCTTGCCTTTTGATTATATATATATATATATGTTTATGCATTGTGAAAACAAAAGATTGTTGAATGCATGTATGATGGAAATGAAATGTGTGTATTTACTTAAGTAATTTGTGAATGCTGGAATAGTTAATTCCCTGCCCAGGAATGGACATGAATGAGCTCATGTGCCTGTTGGGGGAAGGCATGAAAAATATGAAAGTTTCCTTAATGGAACTTGGACTGTCATGCCAATTGGGTAATTAACTAACTGATTTTGATATCTATATTATGCTTGGTCTGATAGAATTTCAATGGTGCATTCCACAGGTGAGAAAGGTGAAACCAGGTGGTGCACGTTGATTATGGCAGCAGATCAAAAGTTGTTGAACTTGGCTAGAAGTCTCCTTCAAGTGATTTCCAAGACCCAAGAGAATCTTGGGGAGATGCTCAGGATACAGAAAAGGCAGAGTGAAATGAACCACCAGATTTTGCAAGACTCTATTGGTTTACAAAGGGAGGTGAAAAGCCTTCTGGGAGCAATCGGCAAAGGAAAGGAAGGTGGATCAGCAATGGGACAATTGTCCAAGCGACCCGATAAGAAACGGTCCAGGCATGAAGACTCAAAGGAAATTGAGCAGGTAAAGATGAAGCAGCCAGTGAGATGCTGGAGATGCGGAGGACATCATTTACGCCGGGACTGCTTAGTGAGGGAACATGATGAAGGCGATAGCCGCAAAGTTCCTAGACTTCGGGAGGAGCTGGAAGCTGAGAACCAGCAGGACAAGTCCATGGAAGCCGAGAGGCTTGGTCTTGAACGTTCAAAGTAGATGATTGAATGTGGGACAGATCTGCAATTTTGAAATTTTGATGTGCAATTGTATATGCATTGTATATATATAATGGAACACCGAGGACGGTGTTATTCCAAGGGGGAGGGGAATGTAATGTCCCCGGTTTTGACCCCGTTTGCATGATGTATATATTGTAATTAATCATGGTGAGGAGCTCAAGGAAAAAGCCCCACCATCGATTTTGTTGTGTATGTTTCGACAATGGGGATAATTGCCGATGGTATGCTGTGCTATAAGGCACATTATAATTCGGCATCATGTAAACACGCACATCGATTAAAATAAACCACAACCAGCTACGGCAGTGCAACGTTGAATGAAAAGGGCATGGTTCCAAAGGATAAGGGGTGGGGGATGTCAAACCTTGGTTGTGGGGGAAAAACCCATGTTTTATTACCTTGTTGTCTTGCCACCTTTGTTGTTGTCACCTTTTGTCTCATCCAAACTTGTCAACCTCTTTAATGCTTCAGCTGGTGGTTGGGGGAGTTATTGCTGAAGTGGTGGTGGTTGTGGCAGGCTGTCAGCCTTACCCACTTTCCCACTCCACCCACGTTTTCCATTCTTCTCCCTCACGCACTCTTCCCTGGCCAGTTCACTCTACCACGATTTTTGGTCTATTGGCTCCTCACGCACAGGCTCTGGGCGATTTTGGTCTCACGCAGATTTTTCTTCCTCTCTCCATGAGTTGCTGAGCACCCACGACCTGCAAATTCGCGTCCTTCCTATTAGTGGTGCATCCACGGACAAAAACGGAGCTGTTTTTCCTCACGCAGGGCCTCCATTGTCTGTTTCTTTCCTTGTTGGTTCGGATTGTTTAACCCCGCATAGGTACTCTTCTGTCTGGGGTGCACATGGAGAGCTGAGAGCCGTGCTCTTGCATCCACGACTGACTGTGAAGGGCCATTCACATTTTTGGCTGTCTAACAGGCTATTTGGGTCGTTTTTCCTGGCTGTAAGTTGTGCTCACTGATAGATTCGGGGCTGTAGTTTTCCCCATGTTGTGAATTTCATTACTGTTATGCCTGGGGCTGTTGTAAATTCGAGTGAGAGTCATTTTGGCCACGATAGGGCCAAGAATGACTCAGAATTCGTTTTCCCTGTTTAAGCTGTGATAGCTAAGTCATTGCCTGAGTGCAATGGTTAGTCTTCAGACTGTGCTGGCTTGGCTTGTCTGTTGAAAGCCTGTGAAACCCAGCTGTGTTAGTTTGCTGTTTGTACCCCTTGGCTATGTATAAGCCTGCAATTGACCCTTATTCCGGAGGAATCATGCCCAGCTCGGGGCTGGCAGCGTTGCTGAGAGATTGATGAGCAAGCTGGCCTATGGTTGGGTGGAACGTTGCAGCGACGTAGCTGGCTGCGGGTGAATTCTTCATTGAAAGATAAGTACTACTGTTTACTGCATCTCTGTAATTTATATTGATTGTAAATGCTGGAATGTCTATGTTTGCTTCCGCTGATTGTTTGAAGGACTGTGCATCCTTGTATGATGAATTATGCATCTGTGTATGCTTGTAAGTTTTAATTTCAGCATTTGATATCCTCTGTTTTATGTTCATGGGCTATTTGCCCACCTGTGTTGAGGTGTTCATCGCGTCCTCTTCGCCGGCTGAGGGACGGGGACGTGACACACTCAGCCACTAAAGATAGCCCACAAGAATCAACTAACCCCAGATATATCCATATACAATGATCATATGCCAATGTGTGTAATAAATACTGACTATAATAGTCTCTTATATATACTAATTATCGCTCAATACTCATGCAGGACCAGCTCTAGGATGCGCCTTACTTAATATTTGACACATTATATTGGCTCTACTGCCATACCATAACATCCATTAGGATCATGACTCCTAACAGATTCAAGTACAATATTTTATTATAATCAGAATATTACTCCCAAATAGACCATAATTTTATTTGCTTCAAAAAGTGAAACTAACAGGCTCAACAATCGATTCATATCTATCATGAAGAATCAACCAGTCCAAAGGTGGAGAAGCATACAGCAGAATTGCATTCACTGATTTCAAAAAAACATTCATACTTTCTCACCTCTTACAGTTATAAGCAACAGAAGCTTTCGCTAGACGTTGCTTATCTGCCACTGTTGTTGAGACACTGCCAGTTGTTGGACTATTATCCATCTACACAAAGAGAAAGTTGGACTGTAACATATCCAAAATGCATTTTCACAAAGATGGATGCACCCAGTGATTGCTTATCAAATAATACAGCAGATGTTGACATAGTGAATTACTTTTCAAATGCATTATCATAATGTTGCATAAATAGTGAACTACTTATAAAAGATGAAATGCACACATAGTGAATTGCTTAAAAATAGTGAACTCTAACTCAAGGAATAACAAAACACAATACCAACCAGCCCCAGACCAGACTAACTACAACTGGGTCTCTTCTCTAGAACATTCTCATGAGAAACTGAAGACAATACAGACTGGTATATTTCTGTCTTGATTTTGCAGACGACAAATCTACCTCTAATTCGGTTGTCTTCAGGGCCAGTGAAGAATACAAAGATGAACAAAAGGGAAATTTGCTTGTTCAAAAGACTTAGGAGTAGCATCCGTCTTTGCAATAGTAGATGCAGCACTGCTCTTTCCAGAAAATGAAAATGGAACTGAATTCATACCATTTGTCTCGGAGATAGAACCACCAAATAATGAGAAGCCCACAGAAGTTGCAGCAGCAGTGGTTGATGTAGAGAACATACTGCCTGAACTGGAGAAAGTGGGTGAACTCCCTGCTGACATGCACAAGTGGTTACTAGAATATAAATACATGGTAAAGCTTCAAATAGAAAATAAACATGCAAAGTGCATCTTCAGTGCTATTCAACCCTTAAACAAATTGCCATGTCTCCAAATAAAACACTGTTATGGATAAATTTGACAGTTCTTTGCTTTGCATACAATCTTGAACATTATTATCTTTTCAATGGAAATTACCTACTCACCTAATAAATAAATAATGCTTCATGCACAGTGAACAAGATACACAAGAGAAACTGGATTCACTTTGAAACCAAATGGCTACTACAAACAGGACTGGCAGTGACTTTTGACATTTACATTATTTATATTTACTTTCATCTGACATTTAGCTTCAATTTGCATTAGAAGTTAAAGTGGGACCCCCAATATAGAAAGGCCAGTGAATCACACCCATCAGACCTCACATGGAGAAGATAAAAATTGGGGTGTTTTTCAACATTTGGTATGCAACAGCTTTTCCAGAATTTAAGCATATATTCAGAACATGACCCTCTAGCCATTCCTCCTGCACACTTTCGGCTTCGATTTGGGTGATTCTAAAATTGAAAACTACAAGTGGAATAAGCTGCTCAATAGTGCCCATACCAACTGACTAAAATACTTTAAATGGCAGCAATTGTTGAAGCCACTCATCAAGAAAAAACAAACTTCAGATTCTTGGATTCGCTTGAGACAAACTATTCAGTGATTCATCAAATGAGTGTACTCATTTGATAATAGTATGATGATTTTTAGACCTAAGAGTTTAGAGGCCATTTAGGCCTCAATCTTTCCATTTTCATTGAAACATCAAGTGCATTTTGTTATATTCACCCTTATATGCTATATACATGGGCACACTCTGTATTTTTTATGTCTAATGGTTGGATCTGTTACCTCTCAAACCCTCACTTCCCGAAATAAAGTCCTACAGTTCAAGTGAGCCCTTGGCCGAACTAAGAGGTGTTGGCAATGTCACCTCATAAACCCTCTTCGGACTTTAGGCCAGCCCTTCTCCAACTCAAAGGAGGCTTCCCCAGAATAAG
>LPNX010686689.1:0-17939 GCA_001517045.1 Pseudotsuga menziesii | reverse complement strand
TCAAGTAGTAATGATGTTTGGAGATTATGTGGAAAAAGGAAACAATTACATATATTTAGATATGTATATATTCTTAACGACTGACATATCCTTCTAAATCTCCTTCGATTATGGAGGTAGGTAATTGATAGTGGAAGCTGTTACTCGAAACATAGTCATTAACCTCAGAGGCGTTAATTACTTTCCGTGACTTGGATTTGACTGGAGAAAGAGACGTTGCCCAAATATTTAGTCCCCAATAGTGGTGGCGCTACCGGAAACGCCTGAATATCAATTTTGGAGACATTATGTCTTCTGCAGTATGTAACGGACTGTCACAGAGATTGATGGGGGAGTCATTTAAGGATGGTTGAAGGAAGGCAGTCGAGGGGAGAGGAAAGGATACGCCTCTGCGCTTTTCAAAGGGGCTATAAGTTTTTGGTTTACAGAAGGACGGGGGAGTTTGGTGGCAAGAGGAGGACAAATCTATGTGCTCTCTATGGGCAACGATCTTTGAGGGTTATAAACAAAAAGATCTCTGCATTTCATAGAGGGATGATCTATGCATTTTGGGGAAGGAACGAGCTATGCGTGGTGATAAAGATCAATCTCCACCAGTGGGAGGGGTAGGACCTCTGCAAACCTGGTAAGCATCCAACCATGTGCATTCTAATCCGGTAAGACCCCTGACCATGCTATCTTGAATTCATGTAAGTTTCGGTCGAGGTATGGCGCATCCATGATAAAGATAGTTGTTATGTTAAATACAGTGTGAAGAAATTGTCAATCGCTGCGTCTTGAATCTAATCTATTTTCCTATTGAACCGATAGATTGCCTCTCGGCATTTTAAGGAGGCGAGTCTGTTCTAGGTTTTGGATTCAATTTGTTTTGTTCTGTTCTAGAGCCTCGTGGAGCTAGGATCCTACTTCACTTCCATCTAATTGTCGGCTTTTATTTCCACAACCATGGAGAAGATCAAGAATCGTGATTCCTTGTCTGTCCCAACGCTGTCCCAACGTGTTGTATAACACGGACCTGTTTCTCATCCATATTTTTAATAAACCTTTCTCCATCTAAAATGAGGTTACTCCTTATAGCCGTGATTAGTTATGCTGGATCATTACGGCTGAAGTTGAATGGTGCGTGTTGATTTTTAAATTCATCCACATGTGAGTAGGATATAAAAATATATATATACGGTGAGTGTTGATTTTAAGTTCATATGAGTGGATATAAATATATACATGTTACAGACAGATAGACATCTATTGAGTTGAGCTGTAAACTCCATGAGCCTGCCCCCTGCGCTGCAGCCTTTATCTATTGCTCTCAAACAGTGTGCTGCGCTGCAGCCTTTTTGTTCCCAGACTGTGTGCTGCGTTGCAGCCTGTTTATCTGCTCACAAACAATGTGCTGGGTTCTTTCAGAAAAGTTTTATTTTTCAGAAGGGTTGTTTCCTTCTTGGTTTATGTCATAGTAATTTTCCTAGGAGTGTGAAGCCAGTGGCATTTGGTACCTGTATGTGGTTATGTTTTATAAAATTAATACTTATTTCTGTATGGATTCTCCATTACAAATAGATGGGCGCATTTCTTTCGGGAGTTGTTCGTTCTGGGTTTTTCTTAAAAGTATAGACGGGATTTGTGGATAGAAATCCGAGAATTGATAGGGTAGTATAAAACCCGTGCCATAACCTGATAACAGAAATCTATTTGTATTGTAAATGCTCTTAGAGGGAGGGGGTTTATGGCAAGTATGCTATTGCTGATTGTAACTTCTATTGAAGGTATTTGTAAATGCTCTCAGAGGAAGAGAGTTACGGCAATTATGATATTGCGGATTGTAACTTTTAAATGAATCTTATGTCACCAGATGTGACACCCTTTTGGTGGACGTAACCCCAAGGTTGGGGTGAACCACGTATTTTTGGTGTCTCCTTATGTGTGCATCTGTTTATTTTATATTTCCGTTTTCTCATACTATGATTTTATGGGGACTAATCTGTATGAGCTCTCATTAAATAATGTTTTTAAATGATTGAATGATGGATATGCATAAAATATGAAGGGAAGCACTAGACTTAAAATACACCCTCTGTGCCTATGTAGGGTTTTAAGCTTTGATTTAGATACATGAAAATGTAATGCCATGAAAGCGTTAAACCGTGTTACCATTCTACAGACAGACAATTTTCACGCTATATGCATTTGAGGATTTACTTGTTTGCTACAATAATGATGTGCTTTGAGGAGGAATAATGTCTATTATGTTTTATTGATGTTCGTAAATGGTTAGTCCTTAAAGTTTAAAACAAAAACCTCTTTTGCTGAAGGTGATGATAGTAGATACCTCAGGTAAAGGATCATTTTACAATACTTGTAGTTGACATTTTTGATTTAACATGCTTCATTGAAATGTCTTTTAAAATATGCCACTAACGGGATAGACTCTTTTGCAGTAACAATGAAGTAAAAAATTTTCACTCTTCACACATAACCGCTTTGAGGTAAGGAGGGTACATTACAATTTGTTAACATAAATCACAATGCAATTAATTATCACTGAAAGTTATTTGAGAAATTAATGACTTCTTAGAATATCAAGCAATCTTACAGGAAAAGGAACTTGATAATTTTAGGGTTGCCTTGTGAAAACAATTGAAATGGTTTGAAAGGAAATGCAATGAATGCCTTCTAAAGTTAGACTACTTTGGTTCAAATTGAATTGCGTGTTTATGAAATCGAAGTACCTTGGTAGAAGAAAAGGAGTATGGAAAATATAAGCGACTTAATGAATTAAACTCGATGAAGTATAACCATAATTGAAAGGGCTTAGAGATAAGTGGTAAATAGTCTTATTTGACAAAACTATAACATGGTAGAAAACCCTTTCATTTGTTTGTTGGAAAGAATTTTCTTCTCTAATGGTTATGTTATATGTGCTAACAACTCAATTGTAGGTTCATGGTAAATTTTGTGAAGACAGGATGGTACCACTCTAAAGAGCTCATGTTGAATATCTGGAATGTTACCGTTGCTGAATTAAGGAAGCACGACATTGATAATTTAGAAATTGATAAGATGATCGATCTGAGACAAGGTGATGATTATCCTCTTAAAACCTTAATTATGAAATTAACAAGGTTTCCATGCACAGGTAATTTTCTGGTACATCAAGATGGATGTTGTCAAGGGGTAAGTACATCTTGCACATACTTTGATTATTATAACAAGTATGCACAGGAATAGAGACATGAGATATGCGAAGCATCATGGCTGCAATTTATGAAGATAATCATCATTCTTGAACTCTAAAAAATTTTTACCATGATAATTGTGACCTATTACTTGTCTATGAAAATTGTAGTGGGTCGATTAAGGAAAAATGGTATTTTAAGCCTATTGTTAACCTCAGTGAACATTGTCCATGCAAAATATTTACCAGTGTATGCATAGATGGCTACAAAGGAAGGTGCCTACCCAAAAGATGAGTCCTGTTGATATTTATACTGTTCCTCTAAAAAGATACTAATAGGCAGATAGAACTAGTTATTGCTTAATATTCTTACCTCTCTAAACTTATCACTCATTATTGTCACATAAGATTGAAGTGTCCCTTCACTCGTAACTATCCCAAGATATATGAGTAGAGATGTATGATTGCTATTATTATTTGAAAATGATATACTAAGAGTGCAGGGTTATGCAAGGAATTCTATCAGCCGGTATTAACGGCTAGTAAAAATATTCACTGGTTTAAATCATGAGCTTAGAAATGGGTGATGATTTTACTTATTGTCGAATTTCAAGGTTTTATAAACCAAGGATTGACTGTGGATTATGATGTTTATATACTGACATTGCATAATTTTACCCGGAGTATAATCGTGGTCATGATCCATGTACACTATGGTATATAAATCCACTTGCATATACAAGATTGTGCTCGATGGCTGAGAAACAAGTAAGGAGTTATTTTGGATGATTCACTGGGTGGTATGACTCATAAATGGTGGTAGAATTGCTGCAACTTATGCTAATGATTAATTAATGAAATTATGGTTTATCAATGAATGATTTGACTGACGGTGTAGCTGATTCATGCATCGGGACAATAAGAGTAAAGTCATGAAAGCACCAAGGAGTGTGTGTTGCAATAAGCAAGGTTAAAATTTATACTAATACGAACAAGGAAAAACTTTGGATGCTGCAGGAGGACCTTGGTGTTAGGTAAGTGATTGCCGTGTGACCACAATGGTGTTAGGCATATATGCTGCAGGAGCACAATGGTGTTAGGCAAGCGATTGCCGCATGAGCACATTGGTGTTAGGAATACGGTGTGGCAAAAGACCTAGGAAAAAATTGGACATCTAGAAGATAGGACATTGTTTCCTTTTCCACACAAGAATGGAAAAGGAAACTCAAGGGAGTTTGGAAAACATAACGAACATAAAACAATTAAACGAAATTCCGAGTAATTAGACTATTACATGCTTAATGTGTAATGTGATAAAAACTGACACCCAAAGGATAGTAATCATGTTTTTATTGATGAATCAATTGCATTATGGAAATAATTGGGTATCATGATACCAGTAAAAAGCTAGGAAGCACTCCATAAATTGTAACTGTGATGTTGCACAGAGAGATTTTGCCTATGATTTTAAGATGAATTATAAATTCATGACGTAAGTCTACTAAATAAATTTTGGGGAGACCAAACTTGTTGTAGGAAATTGCAGGTCTTGAACGACAGGGACTTGAGAAGTACCGAAGGATCATCTGGGATTCAAAACGAAGAGATTAAAAGAAGAAAAGATGATGAAGAAAAAGGGAAAGTCGGTCAAAGAAAATGCTGGAACACCGAGGACGGTGTTATCTTAAGGGGGGAAGGATGTAACATCCCTCTCAAACTGCCTTTGAATATTTGTAACTTATGAATGTATTTGTTCTTTGGTAAGGAGCTCAAGGCCAGGGCCCCACCAGCAGAACCCTGTATGTGATTTCTGAAGCTATAGACTTGGGAGACGCGAGACTACGACACGACTTAAACAACAGACGATCGAATCCACTAGGTTGCATGATGAATGGTTTGGGATCCATAATGCTTTCTTCAGTACGCAACCCGAAAGACGAAAACATAAGTGAAAAACCCTAGTCACTTGCTAAAAAATTTTAGGCAAAAATTTAATAATGCAAGGGCACGACAAGAACTAGGAGAGTGGATGGATTCCACTAAAAAATCGGAAGAAAAAAAAATAAGGTTAAAATAATTATAAATATATGTGCTCATACATTTATAATAATAACTATCCATGTATTAAAGGAAAAGGATAGATTAATTCTTTATAAAAAGAGACATAAAGTATTAAGTCCCTTAGACATTATTCACTTTTATAAAGAGGACATGAATTATTATTACTATAAAATCTAAGGGATGGATTAATTATTTCTAGAGATAATGAAGACAGATTAACTCTATTGACATGAATCAGTATATCATAAGAAAAAGGAAAACAATGATAGGTCACATCTTCTTATTAAAAGGGCATGAATGAATAATTATTATAGGGAAAGGAAGGATTAATTCTTTTAGTTAAAAAAATAATAACATGAATTTTTAATTAAGATCCTCAGAGGCGACTCATCAATTGATCGAATACTCGGAGGCACGGGCATCCCTGGTATATGCAATTTAAATTTTGCTTTAGCTTCCTATTTTCCATTAGATGGTCCAATTTGTCATCTCATCATATGCATTGTTCTTTATATTCCTTTGTTAAGCTTTAAAGATACACCTAGCTAAGGCACAAACCCTAGCATATCATATGGAAGATTCAACATGCACTTATGGTTTCCTTATGCCTTTTTTTTGTTTGAAGGTTACGCCCAATTAGATCATGAACCTTGTCCAGCTTAAGCCATGACCCTTTCTTTATTTTTACTTTGTCTGCTAGTGTGTTGTAGACACTTTTAGCCGTGACTTTACGTGACTGTCTAGCTTGAGCGATGACCTTGTGTTGCTACTCGGCTTGAGCTGTGACCTCCCGGTAGCTGTTAGATGAGGGCCATGACCCCCTGTATTCTGCTGGGTTGATTTATAACTTGTGCTACTCCTCAACCGAGCTGTGATCTATGCTTGAGTTGGGCCGTGACTTGTATACTACTCCTAGATGAAGCCGTGACTTCCTTATGCTAGACGCGGCCTCATGTTTATCTAGCCAACACAAATCTGTATTTTAAGCTATCAAATTTCTATCCAGCCAGGTGTATCGGATATTGTGTTAATTTCGTTGTCAATCAGAGTGGTAATGACTTACTTTCTTGCAAGAAGAAAATTCTCGTTTACATTCATGGTAGTTGATAGGTTGGGTGCATGGCGTCCTTCATCTGGTATCCATGATTTAATTGAAACATCCTCCCATTTCACCTCATGAGTGACTGAATCGGTCTGATCGTAATCATGAGCTACAAGCACCGTGACGTTTTGTCATTTGGGTCGTGGCTTTCTAGAGCTGCCACTCTAAACTGTGATAACTTTTTTGCTGGGCCATGGCTTTGTACACTACTGTACATTTGGGTTTGGGTAGTTAACTTAATAATAATGAACAAGGAATTACGATATGCCTTAATAATAGTGAACATGGGTGTTTTTGATTTAATAATATGCTTATAAAATCTGTGACTCGCCTTGATATGATTAATCATAGTTATTAGACAGCTATTTGCTTTATTAAAATTTACTTAAAGACTGCTGATAGTCTTGATGACAGTGAAATAATAAAATGCTTAAAAAATCTGCGACTCGCCTTGATATGATTAATCATAGTTATTAGATAGCTATTTTTTTATTAAAATTTACTTAAAGACTGCTGATAGTCTTGATGACAATGAAATAATAAAATCCTTATAAAGTCTGCGACTCGCCTTGATATGATTAATCATAGTTATAAGACAGTTATTTCTTTTATTAAAACTTACTTAAATACTGCTGATAGTCTTGATGACAGTGAACGTAGGTGTTTGACTTAATAAAATCCTTATAAATTATGCAACTGGCCTTGGTAATATTGAACATAGATATAAACACGACTATCTATCTTAACGATTTGAAAATAGATATAAGGACGAATGTGTCACACTAAGGCTGTTTACTAAAAGGAAATAAGGAGCAATAGGACTCCGATTATAGTATCTGGAATTGCATACGGGTTTATGAGGATGAGTTAGTTTTGAACATAGAACTAACTTTGTCCACATGGGTATGCATCATAAAGCCAAGATTAATAATTAGTTTGTATGGGGGGTAACTCTAGCTTCTCTTTGAAAGGATTGTTCATTGAATCCAATGGTAGGGATAATGAAATACTCTGTGAGGAGTACTTGAATTTGAAACCAAAGATGTGCAGGCAATAGAGTTGTTGCGGATTGTAACAACCCTTTTGGAAAATAATATTACATGACGCTAAGGATTGGTGGATGTAACCCCGAGTTTGGGGTGAACCACGTACATCGTTTTCTCTATGTGATTGATTCTTGTGTTTTGTGTTTTATTGATTTGCATTAAATAATATTGCTGATATATGTTCATGATGTTAAGAAATATTGCTCATATATGTTGAAATTCATGATGTTAAGAAATATTTCTCATATATCCTGAAATTCATGATGTTAAGAAGGATTGTTTATGCATCACGATTTAACACTTTAAGACTAGTTTGCAACATGATGGATATTCATATTTCAAGTCCTTTAGAATTTACATAAAGTACCAATTATTGCAATGTGTATGTCTGCCCCCTTCTATGTTTTGAACAGAAGTCTTTCTATGAGATACACATAAATTGTAATGACTTATATGTTGAGTTGTAGTGAATGGGAACGTATTACTTAGTTGTTACTTTAATAAGGATAAGTAAGATTTAAGGTACTTGAAAAATAGAAATCTCCTTAGCAGTACATAGTTACAACAAAAACCTCGGTTGGGTTTTTAGTATTCTTTCTTAGTGAAGTATCTCGAGTATTTTTCAATGATAGGATTGCAAGGATAAACTTTAAACTTAGTCTTGATTCATGATGTTTCGATGAATGACTTACAAGTGGCATTTTCATCATTTACCAGTCCTAAGGATAAATATTCCAAGCCATAGGTAGTAGTAAATGGAATGTATTTTGCATGATTGATTTTCTGACGAGGAGAATAGATTTAAGTCATCGAATGACTATTTTTCCATGTGTACATATTGACCTTATCGAATTGGATTGAACATGTTTCATCTGACACTAACATGATTGATTCTTTTTGTAGTAGTAGTGAAGTGAAAAATTTACCATTTTCAAACCTAATGGCACTGAGGTATAGGAGGTACACTATAGGATACATCATATGAATGGTGTTCAGTCACAAAGTCTATGACTATTTCATGATTAGCATTGGTAAGAATATTATGTTAAAGTTACTGGTAAATTTTTCAAAGAAGGATAAATTGTAAAGGATTGTTAGAGAAATGAAAATGCATAAAAGATCCTTTTAATAGTATATGGATTTCCAAAAAATGTGTGTAATTTATAGGTGTGCAGGTATATCTTCGAAACAAGACTGAGTTCTAGATGAAATTCTTAACAATAGTTCATGTAGTTGTATTGCAATTACACAGGTCTCCTTAAATACAAAGGAGGATCAATTACTTGATGGTTATAATTTGTTAGATAAATTAAAATGGCCTTCAAAGCGAGAGTTGTTATAAATATTAGGAAGAATTGTAATAGTAAGCTGTAGTACAGTAGAATTTTGATACTTTGGGTATTGCATGTTGCCTATTCCTGGATAATAATTTTTGTTGATGGATTTGCATTACGATTATAGTGTATATTGTTATCTCTCACCAGTCGTGAAGATAGTCACTCGAAGTTTTAAGTGCTTTTTCAAAAATTAAAAGAATTAATTTGATTTTACTAATTTAGGTTTGTTACACATACTTTAAGTAAAATGCCACTATAAATATCCATCCTAACCTTATAAAAAAAGTATGGATGTGTTTGATAGCATTAGGAGACTAGGAAATTATTGTGACTAAGAATTATTGGGGACGAATTTTCTAGGGGGAAGGTTAAAACTACAAGTGAATCCTCAGGAATTATATGCAGAATAACAATTCCCTTGATGAACTAAGCCTGATGGGGTCATCCTAAGATGAATTAACTCACAAATAGGTTGATTTCTCCAATAACAAGTTTTGGGTCAGTATGTTCCTCGTTTTGTATCAAAGCAAGGACATTTTCATTAATTTTGGAATACTTGTTTATGCTATTAAGTGCCAAGAAGACATCCCTATAATTTTTATTTAAGAAGTTGAAAGCTCCTCTTGAAGAAAATTACCATCAAGGATATTTTTTCCACTAAAAGTGATCGACACAAAAGTGCCAATAAGGTATTTTAATACATGGATAAGTATATATTCATATATTAAACATTCCCTTATGAATAAACTAATGAATAAAAAGGAGTTATAAATACTTGAACAAAGGTTCTTATAGGGGATTTATGCATAAGTATTGGAAAATTAAATATGCGAAAGGCACATAAAAGTTTGGGCCTTAATATTTATATATTTAGGATAATATAAAATTTCACTCTCATTTCAAGAGAGAGACTTCTTTAGAATGAAGGGAGGAATAACTCTATAAATAGAAATCTTACCATTATTAATTTAGGGGGAATTACATTGAAAGTATTTACAATCCCAAAATAGAATTTAATTATAGAGTAAAAACAAATTGAATGTTACTGCAGTAAGAGAAATTTGAAGTGGTATTTTACTGAAATATAGTGTTGGGATGGAGCATGCCTCTAATTAATTACTACACCTCCAGAAATAGGGAGTCTACCTCAGCAAAAACAACGACATTTTTAGTGCAAAGACTTACTCGATTCTCTGCACACATTTGGGTAATCATTTGCTTCGTGGGTTATTTAATGGCATTACCGGTTCTCTTAGGGGGGGGGAGAGGGGGAGGGGCATGGCGCGAAGGAGTTTTCATTCCTGTATGCCTTTTAGATGTGGAGGATAGTTGTGTTGGGGAGAGGAAGACCCCATGAAGGAGATTTTGCTGCTTGTTTTCTTACCTCTCCTGAATAATTGCTCCATGCGTTATTGATCTCTAATGAAGAATGGCTTCTTGTGTTTTCATTTATGCTGAATAATTGCTTCTTTCTTTATGATTCCGTATTGGAGTAGATATTTGTATCTGAATTTTTCTGATTTATGATTGCCGGTATGGATTGATCTGTCATTCTTCGCAAGATCTGGTTGCAACAATTGAAGGTGAGGCTAGGAGAGCCTCACCTCTCAATAGAGAAACCTAAAAGAACACTCAGAACCAAAACAATATTCAAAAAACCTTAAACCATGTAAGAAACTAGAGTGGCAAAAGAAAAGTTGAATGCTTCATTAGGAGGCCAGATGCCTTTTTATAACAATTACAAAGGGACCTCATTGATGAGGCCAAAACGAGCACAATAAATGTTGCTCATTATTTATACTAATATCTAATATATATACTTAATACATTGTTGAATACATAATGGGGAGTGTGGGCCTTCCATATAGCCCATTACTCCTGGTTTAAGTGGAAAGCGTCCCTACTTTCCTGCCTCCTGATTTAAGTTGGAAGACATGCTTGCAAAGAGGAGATGCCAAAGGTTGAACAGGTATTGAGATTTTTTTCAATTTGATGAAGATATGGACAGTGTGTAGATGGTCTAAGATGCGAGCAGGTGGGGGATGCCCATGATGCTACTCTTGTCATATTTATTATAAATAAACTAGAGGGAGAGATCTGTATGTTGTTAGATGTGTGAACCTCTTCTCTTGCAAGATGGGAGCAGGTGGGGATTCGCATATATTTTTCATCATCTTGCTGTGAATAAACTAGAGGGAGAGATCTATATTGATTTAGATCTGTGAACCTGCTCTCTTGGTGGTGGATATCTATGCACCCTTGGGGCTAAGAGACCTGTGTATCAACTCACAAATGAACTAATACTGAAACCCTCACAAGGGTGTGATTTGGATTGATACAAAAATATTTTAGCTACCTTGCACTCCATGAAGGTCTTCTCTACAAATAAAATTTTGTAGAGTACCACTAGAGGATTGTGCAAATAACAAAAATGGAACAAAACTGTGCAAAGTGTTGTAGAGTACTACAAAAATTGAATTGAAAGAGAACCCACTGAAAAGAGAACTAACACTACTACAAAGTAAATCTAAACAAAGAATGCGAGATCACTACTGGGCTTGGACTAAGGGGAATGGATCCTTATGGAAAGGTTGTGGAATCCCATGCCATGTTGAATATGGCTTGCTCGAGAATGCAAAATGAACTTCTGCCAATTGTCGAATATGCTGTGTTGAAGATGGCTTTGCTAGAGAGTGCTTCTTGCTGGTGACTGATAGTTGTTTCTACTATGGGGATGGGCATTTCTAACTGCTATGGAGGCACAGGGAACCCAACATGTCCTGGAAAATAGTCCTTGAAGAGCCATGAGGTACTATTGTAAAATACTAATAGGAATGATGGATGGCGGCATCCGAAAGAAGGAAAGGTTGGTGTACAAACATGCTTTTGTTGTACAAAGCGATGTAATTAATAGTCCTACAAAGTTTAGTAGAAAAACCCATGAGGATGTTATAAAAATCAATAGAAGTCTGAGAACACCACATTGAACTTGCATATCAATGTCTCCAAGCTCATTTAGAGAAGGTTCCAGATGATGCCACAAGTGGATAAAAATATTATGTTCATCTTGAAAATATTTGGATAAACATATTATGTTCATCTTGAAGGAGGGAATGCGTGGAGCGATGAAAATGGTATACAGAAAATGGGGATTAGAGGACAATAATTTCTTTAGATATGAATGGTTTGGAAAATTATCATTAGGGCCATATCACAGCCATGGCGAGGGGTGCGATGGAAAATTGGAAGAAAAAACTCGAAGCAGAAAAAAATAAAAAGAGAACTACAAGAAATGGGTTTTAAGAAAAATGAGCATTAGATAGCGAAAGCAAGAAAAATAAATTAATTAAAATCTAGGTCTAGGAGTGAACTACTCTGATTCCAATTGATTTTTATATGTGACTCACTCTCGATAGGGGAATTTCGGTTTGAGTTTCTGGATGTGAAGGGAGATTGAATGCATTGGAATTATTCCTATTGTGAATGTGTTCCCAATTTGTATGTGGTATTGTATTTTCGTTTATGTCTATGTTGTTGATGTATTTGTAACTTCGGAATGTATTCATCTGTATATCTTATGTATTGTACCACGATGTTTATTTCACTATGTGTCTATAATGTAATTGATTCATGTCATGCCCCAATGTTCTGATCAAGCAGTTTCTATAATGTAAACAAGTCATTGTGGGTAACCCTCCTATTTGTCAAGGGTTAAAGTCCCTACAATTGTGGGGCCGTAGGGTTATTAGACTATCCTAGTGAATTTGAGCCTAGGTGAGTCATTGTAAGTTAGGGCAATAGTCCCCACCATCTAAGTCAAGGTTAACCCTCCTTGTTGAGCAGAGGGTAAAGTCCCCACATGTTGTGGGGCACTAGGGTTATTAGACACTCCTAGAGATGTCAGCTCTAGTAAGTAATTGTTAAGTGAGGCTGACATGTTGGAGTGGGTTTCATGTGAATGAAAGAATATAAATAGAGAGTGAGGCTCTCTATTTATCACACACACATTCACTCATTGGGGTGCATGAGTGAGAGAGGAGAAGCTCTCTCATTGTGTGTGAGAGACAGAGATAGAAGCTGTGGAGATCATCTTTATGTTTTCAGGTTTTACTACTACCATTGGTGCTCATTCTATCTATGAGGAAGTTGCGGGGTTTTCTCCTTTATGGTTTCCTCGAGGAAAATTCTTTGTGTCTCTTGTCTCTTGTGTTTATTTCTGTGCATGTTATTATCTCATTTAAATATCCTAAGATAATGCTAGGATTGAATGATAAAAATCGAACATGGTATCAAAGCTAACCTGAGAAGAAGACTTTGTGCAGCTACAAAAGCTATGGATTCTTATATTTGGGGTCTCTCTCAACAATCCATCAGCAAAAGTATGCTAGGATGACTCTCCATTTAAGGGTGCATCTTTCTGTCGAAGCGGAATTCGATTTCGAGCATTTTCAGTTTTTGGTGCGGAAATTAGGGATTTCTACAGAAGAGGAATTATTGAGTGAGCCGGGCATAGGATTTCTATCCTCATCAAAATCAAAGTTTAGAGACCTATTTTGATATTTTTTATTGGGTGAAACTCGAGGAAAGTGAAAACCTAGTTTGACCCCCAGCTAGAAAAAACCCTGAATACTAAAACTGCCAAGTTTTGGTACATTCGGTATATCCCAATATTGGCGAAGTCTGAGGAGATGAAAATTGCAGAGGAAAAATATAAAATATTGATTTACACTATTTCCAAAATTCCACCTCAGCTTCACAATATATTATAGGAGATATTATCCCTCCAGGTTAGGGTTCCAGTCTCTTCCAGGATTCATCCCTAAACAGGACACCTAGGGAGAATTGCTATATCTTGGGCTACAAAGGTCCAAATGAAATTTATGAATATGTTCTAGAAATGGAATGGACTATAATGTATTGTGGTCCAATATTCAGACTCAGAAGATGAACAGTGACACATGGAATTCTGTACAACTTTGCTGTTCTAAATAGTCCTCTAACAGGTCACCTTGGAAAAACAATCATAAGTCCCAATTGGTAAAACCAATTCTGATGAAACCTATGGTGTTGAATCCAGGATAGGCAAGGATACCTTTGTATTAATTTTTAGACATAGAGGAGTATCAATTTCAGATATACCACAGAAATAGTAACAAGAATTTCTGTTGAAGAAATTGGAAAACTAGGGCTTCTTGTTCCAGGAGTTTCCCTCCACTGTTTTCAGAAAAAGAATTTATTAGACAACTTTACTTGAAGAGATATATCCTTCTATCCAATCAGATCTAAAATATTCCAATTTTTGAAAATGAGGGTTTCTCTGACAAACCCTAGATCAGCTAGCTCCGGAACCAGGACGGACACCTCAAATCGGCAAGATCTAACATTAGAGGAAATTTCAACTCAAAATGGGCCTTTTAACTTTGATTCAGATTCCATGTCAACATGTGTCATCCAATGAAATTTATTTAAATCTAAAATACCGTATAGTTCTTAAACACTTTTTTAATATAAATTTGGGGATAGGTATCATAAAAAAAACCACTCTTTTTATTTGTATTTTCGACATATCTCCCCGTGTTTTTACTCAAATTTATATTGGGAGAGCTCGTTGGATGTGGAATTAAATTTTGCATCCAATGAGTACCCACTTGGCATACCTTTTATGGACCCCGCTACCCCAAAAACAAGAAACGCTTGAAAAAATGGAATAATGACATCATCATTCCATTTTTTCAAGTATTTCTTGTTTTTGCGGTAGAGGGGTTTGTCAAAAGTATACCGGGTAAGTACTGGTTGGATGAGGCATTTAATTCTGCATCCAAAGAGCTGTCCTAATTGAAATTTGAGTAAAAACATGGGGAGACATGTCAAAAATACAAACAAAAAAGTAGTTTTTTTCTTTTCTTTCTCCAAAATTAATAAATATTATTTTATTATTTTAACTATTATTTTATTAATTCTTTTTAGGAGGCCCATGTTCAGTTGAAATTTCCTCTAAAAATGAAGTTGACAACTTCCAAGCATGGAAGCATATGATCTCCCTAAATAAAATGAATTGGACAGCTACACAAGTAGAGAGGTTTCAGTTCCAGAGGGAGATGAGGCTAGAAGCCTTACACAAGAAGAACTTAGTCAAGGCCAAGAAGATCATTGTTGATTCAATCATGGATCAACTTGTACCATAAGTGTCTTTACTAAATACATCGAAGATGTTTGATTCCTTTACCAAGCTATTTGAAGGGAAGAACATAAATCAGAAGATGGCTTTGAGAAAACAGTTGAAGAATGTGAAGATCCAGGATGCAGAACAACTTGATGCGGTAGAAAAAGAAATGGAGAATGTAGAAGTAGTGATAGCCATCTTGAATGGCCTCCCAGGATCATGAATTCATTCATGTGAGTAATGTGTTCCAGAAGGAAGTGATTAAATTTAGTAGACTCTGGGAAGAAGAAGAAGCTCGACTCATAAGAAGAGAAGAGAATATGGGAGAAACTAAAGATCAAGCTCTCACCATCCAAAGAAGATCCCTCAAGCGATGAGGAATATGAAGGACTCAAATCCTAAAAAAAATCTTATCCAACTTATCATTTGGATAAGAATTGATGCTATTATGATTGAAGAAGACCATGAAGTTGAAGGCTCAAGAAGGAGTCTACCCATGAAACAAATAAAAATAAGTATTCAATTGTCATTTCATGATATTGTTTTGTTATGCATTTGTTTATATTCAGTTGATGTATTATGCATGATAGGATGTTTGCATTAATGGTAGTATACTACTAATATGCATGTGATGGGTAAGTAGCTCATGGTGCTATACAACTCTCCATTGCTACTTATCTAGAATGAAACCTCTTTACTGAGATATTGATTTAGTAATCAATCTCAATGTTGTCTTGGTAGAGATGGAAGGAATCTAGAAAGTTTCAGAGAGATATGGATGAATGTTCTATTGGATAAAGTAGTTGCATGATCATATATTTATGCATAAGAACTTTCCAGTATGAATATTCCTTATGAAATGTTTCTAACCATACAAATGCATTTGACTTGTAGGAAAAATCACGTACATAATCCCCTACAAGCAAAGAAGGACAAGACTTGTTCCAAAGAACAAGTGGTGACATCTTAAGATGAAGAATAAATATGATGAATGTAGCGACATAATTAATAAAGAACCTTCCAGCTATGAAGAAGTAACCAAGAAGAAATGGAAGACCAGTTCAAGAAGAATGATGTCTAGGATGCAGTATCGAGACCTGAAGAGAAGTTCATAGTTCCATCATGCAGTAGATGGAAACATCCTGGGATAACACATAGATACTGAGCTTGATAAATATCTGAACCTATGCTACAAGTTTGATAGAGGATGAAAATCTCATAGATGGGTGTGAGAAGAACTTTTGAAAAAGTTCAAGATAGAGGATCTTAGTATCCAGTGATCCTAGATGGATACATAGAATATTAGTAGCAGAGGAAGCTACTTGTCACTCCGGTACAGAATGTTTCAATGCATACAGTACAAAAGATAGAGGGAGAATGATGCTCTGCTTCAAAAGGAGTGACTGCAGAATATCCTGAGGTTCGACATGGTACGACAGGAGGATGAATAGATTACTGATGACTCTAGGATTTACTAAGAGTAAAGCAGACTCCAACATTTGCTTCAATATTCAAGGCAGAAGACCAGTGATGCTGTTGTTATGTGTTGATGCACTACATTCTAGGAATGGAGGTGTTGAAAAGGGAAGTATGCAGTAGAGATCCTCAAGAGGTTCAGGATGATGGAATGCAAGGCCATGACCACACCTATGGCATAAAAGCTGAAGATATTGAGTGTTGCTTCATCAGAGATGGTTGATGCCATAATATATCATCAAATGATTTGTTCCTTGATGTACCTGATGAATACGACAGCAGATATTTGGTTTGTTATGAAGACATTGAGACATGCTCACCTGATGGTTGCAAAGCATGTAGTGAGGTACCTAAAGGGTATAGTTGATTATAGGCTCAAGTATGAGGTGAATCAAAAGATTATGTGGATTTGTATTGGGCAGTAAGTGCCATTGATAGGAAGAGTACTTCAAGGTGCCACTTGAGCGTCCATGATGAATGTTCAAGGTGCTTTCTTATATAAATAAGAATGGATCATTTTCTAACAAAAAAGGCAATATAAAACTACCCAAGTTTTAATTAGTGATTATACACCACCTCTTTATACATAGATACAACATAGTATTTAGTGGAATACTGCATTATATAATATATAAGTTATTACATTTGAAAATACAAAGAGAAAAGGAAACCACCATCACATCTCCCTTAAACACTTATTGGCCTGTTCAATGGTTGCAAGATTCGTTTCATCCTTAACCTTCATCTACCTTTTTTTGAGCCATTTAGAAGGATGGAATAAGGAGGGATGTCTATCACTAATGGATCTATAAGCCCATGCCCTCATGGATATTTTAAATTTGTCAACCGATCGAATCACATTATCTCGTCTATGTTTGTTCCTAGTCCAAGACATGGGAAAGTATGATACATTAAACAGTTCTCAAGATGCGAACTCAATATATTCCCAAATTGAAATTACCAGAGAGAGTCCCTAGAAAGGAGTTCCATCCTTTGAAATCCCCAAGTTTGAATTAAAAAATATCTATTTAGAATGTGAAATAGACGATCGATACATATACTCTCCAATTATACAAACTATGCTATTTCCCAAGGTCAATTAGTAACTAGCATCGCTTCTTGATCACCTGATTCTTTCCTTCTTGATGGAATATATTGTTAACGTCGTTATGTGTGTTGTTAAGTTCACTATGCATCAAGTGAGGAGGACAAAGTTGTAACTATCCCATAATGTCACCTCCTACATCAGGGTGGTGAACCATCCAGTACTTGCACTTTGAGATCTAGAACAACCATTTTAAATAGAAACTAATGCTAGTGGTTATGCAATGGGGGCAATATTAATGCAACATAAAAAACCAATACGGTATCCTTTTGAAACTTTCTCTACAAAAATAATCAACTATCCAATGTATGAAAAACAGTAGTATGCATTAGTACAAGGTCTTAAAAAGTGGAAAGATTACCTAATGGGTAAACAAACAATCATACATATTGATCATCAACCACTGCAATATGTACAATCATAAACTAAGCTACAACAATCAAGGAATTTCAGATGGATGGGTTTTCTACAACA
>LPNX010686685.1:375320-415320 GCA_001517045.1 Pseudotsuga menziesii | reverse complement strand
TGAAAGGGAAATGTGGCTTTTCACCCCCATGGATGTTTTCAATGAGAATAGAGAAATGGTGTAAGTGCCCACCATATCTAATCCATTGTTTGATCCTTAAAGCATATTGCAACACCAGTTCATTAACCAAGATTATATATAAATGATTAGAAATTCTACTAAATGATTAGAAATTCTAGCTTCCCCTATCCTCGTATTGTTTTAAGTCCTATATATTTTGAGCAAAATAGTCCACTAAAGGATCCATGTGCGTAGATGCACCCCTAAAAAATACCTTGTGTAAAATTAAGGTCACCACCTAAAATGGTCATTGGATGGTTGATCTAGCTAGCAGAGAGAAGCTTATTCCAGTAAGCTTGTCGAACATTATACAATCCATACACATTGATGAAACTATACTCTAAACCTAATTCCACATAGTAAAGAGTAGTGACAATTCCAAAGTCAAAGTTCCATGGGTTAGCACGGTTAAAATCCCTTGTGTTGATCTAGCATGTACTTAGGCCCCCAGATCTTTCCCTGGCATCACAGATAGCAAAATACCAACCAAAAAAGTATGTGTCTAACTACTATATGATACAATTGCCAACTAACAAGGATTCCTGTAACAACATAACACCATGTGTATAAAATTCCAACATTCCCTTCGGAGACCTTTTCTTGGAGGGAAGGCCCAACCCTCTACAATCAATGAGAGAGCAATCATTAGGGAGACAAATATTGGGATGAATTTGCTCTAAGATCCCCATCAATAGTCCACTGCTTACTCATAGAGACATGGAAGACTACTTGAACTGTAGCTTGTGACAAGGTTGATGATCGACCACACATGTGTGGGATTTTCTCAAATAAAATAATTTGAGTTAAACCCCCTCCATAATAGGTTTGGCTACCATTAGATTTCTTACAAGAGTGCATAGAGCAGTTATGTGAAGGGGTTGATGAGACCTACCCAAGGTCATGAAGGAGGGATGATGGGGAAGTTAAAGGGAGAGGAGACAAGGAGTAAAGAGGGACAATACACAAGACCTTTGGGGAGGAAACAACAGTGTATGAGGGATCCATCGGTAATAATGGTTGAAGGAAAGAGGGCATGTTACTTTCAAAGGGAGGAGGGAAAGCATTCAAACCTCTGAAAGATTCGAGGAGAGGTTTTATGGGATATGGTCCAAGGTCTCAGCAGAGTCAAACATGTGCTTATCCTCAAATAGAATGGGTAGGGGTCAATCAATATTTGTTTGAGAGCAGGTATGAATCAAAGGGAGAGGAGAGAGTAGAGAAATCAAAACAGAATCGAGAGGACAAGAGGTTAGGGGAGAACCGAGATAGAGTGAATGCATTCCTAGACATCCAAAATAGATGGAATGGAGAGGGTGAGAGGTTCTCTGGGGGATACATTAAAAAAACATAGCCATAACTCCTACCATTAACAATCGAAAAATGTGGGCTATAAGCAGAACAATAAATGAAACTGAGAGGTAAACCAGAGACTGTGGAGGAACTCAAGTATAGGTCATGCATACTTGAATATTGAGTAGGAGAATCATCACACAGAGGACTCTATTCCCATGATGACCCCACCGAATTTTCCTTAAGCTTCCAAACCTTTTGTTGTGTGACCTCGAATTGAGAGGATGTAGGATGTCTTGGTCATTAGCTCATATGTGTCACACTCACCATGATTTCCCCCATTATATGAAAGCGAGCACTCATTCAGCAAGTGACCATATCTGTGGCATTACTTACAGTGAAATGGTACCCAAGATAATCTAACTTCTAGACTATGTCCCTATTACCTTGGGTAATAATCATCTCCAAGAGAAGGCCATCTCAAATGTCCAATACAAGAAGTATCTTGGCCACAGTAAAATCCCCAGTGCTGAGAAAGGACATATCTACGTTCACGAACGTACCCAATGAGGAGCTAAGTAGTCTGAAGATTTCTTAGGTCCACAATTCAGAAGGTAACCTTGGGAGATTTGTCTAGATGGGTGTTGAATGATGACACTCTCTTTTGGCATCAAAATGTGGTTTTCGAAGCTTTAGAGATAGCACTGAATTGTTCCACTTCCAAATGCCTCCCAAAACCCATGTTGCGTGAGAGGCAGATTTGAATACCATACCTAACCAACCATGGGGAAGCAAGTAACATTTAGGGACATATCAGAAAACGCCCCCCTTAATCCATGTATCAATAACCCAAGCCCTCAGCAACTTAACCCCCATCCTCCTGTCTAAAAATCGCCCTTATATGGTTGTTGTTTCAAATAATTCCACTACATGGTGCATCTTTACATCTACTCCAAGCATCAGATGCATAGGGTTCTCTTTTGACTTAATTTATTTTTGTTTACGACTCAACTTCAGTTGCTCAAAAAATTAAACTCCAAACCTTGTGTGAGTTGTTGAGGCTCCAATCCATGTGTGCGTTGTTGAGGTTGAGGCTCAAAGCCCAACTTGGGAGGAGCAAGTTGGTATGGCTCAAAGCTCAGAGGAGCAGAGGTATATTAAGAAGAATTATCTGACACACTAGATGTCGCTCCCAATGAATGCTTCTAGTGCAATGTATTAAGAAGTCCATAGCTCGATGTATTAGGTTCCTTTGATGTTCGACACTACAATGTTTTGGATCATTGCAAACGACAAGAAGTGGCGTAGTAGGAGAGGTCCACCATCCACCATTTATCCTTATTCATTAAGGGTCCAAGACACTTCACAGAGAAATGAATGTTAGAAATTGACTATAACCTCGAAATGAAGCCACTAACATCATTCTTGTCTTTCATTGGTGATATAGATTTTAGCTTTCCAACCATTGATCTCTAGGACTTCTCCATCAATCCAAACCACTTGAGTTGAACCCTCATCTAGGCTAGTGTTGAAAAACTCTTCAATATCACACATTCAATTATGATAATTTATTAATTTAGCTTTATAATTTTTCAAATATGAATCAAATTTATCAATATTAGATTTATATGATTATTCAACTAAATCAACTTTTATCTATAAAACTTAAAATTAGAGAATAAAAATAAAAATAAAAATAAATTTTATTAATATTAGATTTATATGATGATTACTAAGGGAAATCAACTTTTATGTAATTAAAAATATAAATAAAATAAATTTAAAGAGGAAATTAATTTTAAGATATAAAATTTATTTATTATTTGTAATAATAATAAAAAGTATCGTTTTGAAGAGGCAAATTAGGAAAAATATCGTTTTATTTTTACAAACTTGAAAAGATGGAAGAGATTAAAAATATATTTATATAATATAAAGAATTGCAAGATGTATTAATTATGGTTACTTTAATATATATTTAAAGGTGAGAAATATTTTTTTCATTCACATTTGACTTTATTTTTTAATATATTAAATTTGACTGGGAAAAGGGCGATAAATTATGATGATGCATCCAAGAAAAATAGACTAAATTATTTAATTATAATTATTTTTATTATACAAAAATAATTTATTTACTAGAGATTAAAAAACTATTATCTAAATCTTTATTTATTATTATTTTATTTCTTTTTTGGTAAATTTTAAAGCTGAATGCCATGTCATATTGGTCATGGTGGGCCGGTGGCTATGGGATTGGATCCCGGGTGTAAACGACCATATCTATTTACTAGCTTGCAACAATTTTGATAGTAAAAAGATTCCCAATAAACTCTTCAGTAAGAAAAGTGTCAGGTATAGCATTATCTTACGTCATAAGGAAAAATAAAATATTAAGAAATGCTTATCAACAACTATAAAACCTAAGCTAAAATTTATATAAATTCACACGTGTATAAAATAAAGTAATGGTTGTATTCAATTATAATATTAATAATAATAACAACAAAGTTGGGTTTTAGTCGATGATGTTAACTTAATATATATATAAGCATTTTTATAAAGGTATTTTAAAATTGGTTTTTTTTATTTTTATTTTTACATAGCATTTTCGTAAAGGCTTTTTTACCATGGCATAAAGCAGTTTCAAAGATTTGGACATTTTCATTTTATACTTCCAAAACAATAATCCAACACAAGTATCTTTTCCAATCTTGATTTTAATTTATTTTATTTATTTAAAACCGGTTGTTACGAAAACAAAGTTATGGATTAGGGTTGTTTCATATCTCACAATCTAGATCATTTTTATTGAGATATTTTTATGGAGCTTTTTCATAGGATATTTTTAAAATTGTTTTTTATTAAGAATTTTATTATTATTATTTTATTTTATTTATTTAAAATTAGTTTTTTATTTCAAATTATAAACTTTTCATTTTATTTAGCAAAGACTATTGAAAGAAAACTTAGCACACTAAAGTTTGTAGATAAATGTAAGAAAGAAAGAAAAGCTAAACTTCAAAGTGAACTAAAGACCATGCTTATAATAAATTTGCATCATTTGAAAACAAGATTAAAAAACAAATAGGCAATAAGATCATAGTGTTGGGGAATAAGTTGTAAACAATGGAGATTAGATTACAAGAAATGGAAAAGCAAAGCCAAGAAACAAAACAACCAACCAAACAAGGAGAGACTGATCATATCTTGAGATGAATAGCAAGATTAAAGAACTAGGAGCAAAAAATAATGACAATCTAACCCTAAATAATCTAGAAGGTAAATTGGATATCAAACATGAAATAATTAGATCATGAATCTAACAAACAAACTTTGAACCTCGTAATTTTCGGTTTGAAGGAGGAGGATGAAGATGATACATTAGCTCTACTCAAGGAAAAACTACTTAATAAGTTACAAATTGAAACTACTCGTCTCACATAAGCAAAGAGGTTGAGAAAACTAATTGAGAATAAAGAGAGGCTAATCCGAGTTAAGGTCGTCTCTAAAGACCATAAATATGGCATACTCATAAAACCCTAAGTCTAAAAGGATCAGGAATATTTATAAATGAATATCTCGTTCCAGAAGATCATAAAAAATAAAAGGGTTGTTATCTAAGATAGAGACCAAAAAGATAGTAATAAACATGAATTTGGCATGCTTCGAATCCTCTTTTGTAATTGCTAGGGATTTCAATGGAATAGAGGTCCCAAGTTAGGTTGGATTTCGAATGAAATCAATATTATATTGTTGGTTGAAACATGGGAGCATGAAGAATATAAGGTCCCTATAATAGAAGGATTTGTATTATCGCTGACATGGATCCTATCATTGGGGCATTGGAGGCATAGCTTGTTACATTAGGAAGAACATTTCCCCTCATGTTAGGCTCTATAAAACATATCCATTCAACCAATACATATCGATGGATTCTATAGATATTAATGCTAAGAAAATCTCTATAGAAATTTGTTATTTTGTGCATAGCTTTTGTAAGGAGAACAATTTAGGCAAAACTTGTCCTTATAATGGTCTTGAACATGATATTTCTATTTTAAGAAATGAAGTCAATATCCTCTTAATGGGTGACTATAATGCTCAAATAACTAGTAACCAATCTATTCTCTTAAGCAATGCTTCCAACCCTAATCCTCTATGGTTCGACGGAGACCTTGCTTTAGCCAACAACTACAAAAGAAGTTATGGAGATTTAGGGGTAAATTTTTTTGGTTTTGAATTAATTAAGTTATGTAGTGCTCAAGATATAATTATTTTCAACGGTCTTACAAAATGGTCTATTTCTAGTCGAATGACTTGCATTCAAGGGCTTGGAAGTCGTGTGGTTCACTATGTCATTTTCAATATCCCTTTAAACAACCAAATAATAAATTTTGACACTTTAAATGACCATGAACCTGACTAAGATCATAGACATTTAATTGCAACTCTTGACTTTGTTATGCATAGAAGTCTCATAGAAATAAATTCTTAGAGTCAAAACTACTTAATATTCAACAAAAAGTAAAGCCAATATTTTTTGAAATTATTTAAATAATAATTTGTATCCTCTATCTAGTATGTGAAGTATAGAAGACATCTATCATAATTTCTCTACAACGCTCTCCTCTTCCATTAACAAGTTCTTTATTGAAGTGTCATATAATAATAGAAATAGAATGACCAACCCTTGGTATGACAAAGACTGTCAAATCACAAGAAGAGAAATCAAAGAAGCTATTGAGGAGACCCTAAAAGTTGACAATATAAATAGATACAATGTTGGGTCAAACATGAACTCAACCATAAACCATTCACACACGTGTGAGATCATAAAGACACAAAATATCCTTCTACCATCACATTGTATTATTTCATAAATCTCTCATGATACAATAGAGTACAACAAGGTCTCTTATATAGGAATAGGTGACCATAACAAATATGTCAAAATAGAAATGTTGGTTCAACCATTTCCTCAACTATCTCCAATAATATCTCCATAAATATCCTTACATCTCTCAAAGTGATCTTCATGAGATCATCATCCCTAACTTTTATCTATGTCCTCATCCTTGAATCATGTGTACAATTTTGTGCATTTATTCATTTTCCCTTATCATAATGTCACCATATAATCATCACACGTATGAATTATGTTTTCATACTCCCCTTTGATGAATACTTGTGATTCAAATTAGATGTTTAAGTTGTCATCATCTTCAATGATGTAAGGTTTCCAATTGTCATGACTTTTGACTCGGTTATCCATTTGGGATGAAATTTGACAAGAAGTTGCATCTCAAAAAGTTCATTTCCACGAACTATAAGATCCCTTTGATTGGACCACAATTTGACACTTTTATGGGGCCAAATTCCTTCATATAATGCCTCAAGGTTTGGTAAATTTGTAATTATTAGTTATCTCTTAGTTTATGTACCTAATCAGAAAAGGGAGTTAACAAATAGCGTATCTATAGTTAGGTTTAGTTATTGGTCAGTTTTGGAGTCATGCAAGAATTTTCTAAAATTATAAGCTTTTTTAATCTCAAATAATAGTTACAAGGGGTTGAACTTTACGTGTAATAGTTGGTGATGGAGAAGGAATAAAAAATAGATATTTTTCATTTTCATGTGTTTCCATGGTTTTTAGATATCGTGAATGAATCAAAGATTAGTAGCTACAACATCTAGTATAAGAGCAAGAACATGGTTGGGAGGGGAAGAGTGTCATAACCCCAAATTTTCACAAAAAATTAAAAATTTTGATGTAACATAAATTGTTTATAGCTGCAGTTTGTTATTTGCTAGCGGTTAACGGATAAATGAAACAGTTAACAAACTAATGATTAACTTAAACACATATAAATTAATACTAATTTAATTTCGATAAGTGATGTAAATAATCTACATTCAGTTGTTTCTAGTTGTACTAATGATTTGATTTTGTCAAGTAGGTGAGAAGTTACTTTCTAATTGGGGCTTACTTCGCGATTGCTAACTTACCTGGATTTCTGGATCTTACAGGCTTGACAGGTAAATTTTGAACCAGTAAGAGTTTATTAAGGCGTTAATCTAGATATACTTCTTTTAGCATAAATATACTGCTAGAGTAAAAGTTTGCTTAATAGAATTCAAGGGTACTACAAGGTAAAGTAACGTTTCTTTTATTTGTTTTGCAACTGTGACAATACTTTAAAATTCATGTCGTAAAGATCAATACTTTTCCCTACTGATTGTCTTTTATCAGAATGACTGATATTTTAGATAAATCTTATTTCCATCTATACGTTAAGTTATTTACCAGTTCTTCATAGAGCTCATAATTTAGTGTACCAACACTCTTATTGAAATAAGAATTTTCTGCTGTTGTTATTTCTAAAATTTAAAACACTATTTAAGTATGGAAATAGACCTAAGCCTTTCAAGAAACAAGCTTATATAGAACTCTTAGCTTTACCTTTCATTAAGCTTCAGTAGAGGAAGTTTATCAGGTTATTATTGCATTTTTTTTATAAATGATCATTTGCCTAAATGTCGTCAAGTTGTGATTCTAACTTCCAAATTTCTTCATGACATAAGTAATGTGACGAAATTACATTATCATATTATTTATTTATAAATAATAGTGATGCTATATGTTTTATTATATAGTTCTAATATATTTTACTACCAAGGCAAATCTAGCCTTGATTTGATTCATTTGGAGCTTTGGTTACTTATGGAAACCAAACGATTACAACTTCCATGAATTTTATCTTACTCTTAGTACTATAGACTTCATACAAAAGTAAGAATTTATTCTAGAGTGTAAATACTTTTTATATACACACTGTTGATTTATAAACTAGATTCTTACTATTAGTCTTACATAAAAACTAGTTCTAACATCATGGTCTTGCTATATAATACTTGAATAAATAATTATTATTGGACTATTGTCTTAAGATCAAGTGCATATACCCTACTATGGATCTTTCCATAGTGGTTATTTTACCATCGAAAGATTTCATTGTTTACATATAACAAGGGTTAACGATATCATAAAAACCTCACTATTCAAAATAGTTTGACTTAATGTTTATCATTGATACGTTATGTTTTTTACTTTGTATATTATATAATCATTGTATAGATTATTAACAATAATTTGATTCCTAACAGTGTAGTGGAGACTATACAACTCGACCCACTGTGGACTGAATAAATTTGTGGGCACATGGAACATCCACCACCGTGCAATGCATGATTTAAAATCTTACCTTGCAACCCTAACGTCCTCATTCTTCATCGAGGGTTTTGGTCTTTGCCCTGTCTAGTTTACTGCAGCCATGAGGGCTCGCTTGTGCTCGTCTCCAGCTCCATTGTCTGTGTGTAGATGAGTGTTGCCACTCTAGTGTAAGGGTTGCGAAGTTCATAGCTCGTATTTGGTGTTTTTCTTCCTGCACACAATACGCTGTCGTGAGGGTAGTGAAGCTCTGTCAGTAGTTTTTAGTGTTGTTTCCTTTCGTGACCATTGCCAAAGTTTACTCCTACTCGTGGTGTAGAATGTATTGTGAGCCTTGTCGCCTTTGTCACTGGTGAGCATGAGGGTTGTGCTACTCGTGGTGTGGGCTCAAATCCTCCTCGGCTTCCAAATCTTTCGCTTCCAGGTAAAGAAATTCATCCTACAAATGTTATAAGCTTTAAAATTACAGTTACAGTTATAAACTCAGTTTCTAATCAAGATTTTGGTCTTCACTTGCAGGTGATGGTTCGTCTTTTCGTTTGGAAGAAACCTCTCCACGTTTGGATTAGCATCAAGTCCTACGAATAAGCCCCGGTTACAATGTGGCAACTCCCTACTTGTACAGACTTAGGGGAAAATGGTTTCAGTTGGGAAGAAGTTACGACCTTGGTTCCTCCAGTCTTGGGATGTTTGGTCTTTAGTTTTAAGATTTGTTTTTTGTTATTAAACCCTTGCATATAGCAAGGTTGCTCCGGCCTTGATCCCGTGACTTGTGATACTCTTTTCTTGACTTATAAAGGATATACAGTAATGTAGGTTTTAATAAATTTAAATTTAGTTTTGTTTTAAAACCCATGCCACGATGCTGGTACACCGGCCTTGCGCCGGGTGTTGTAATCTGGTTAAGTTTGCAGCCTTACAACCTGTCAATGTAATACATTGGGTTCTAAGAAAGATTTTACTTCGAGCTCTGTCTCGTTTTTTTGCAGTAATCTTGTATTTGTAACTCTGTGTACATTAGGGTTTTTCCTATTCGACTGTTAATGAAGAACATTACTGTCTAAATATCTTTTGTAAATTAAATTATTGTTATTATTTAAGACTGCAACTCAATCAGTGTGTGTAATTTATAATATTAACTTACTTGTTCAGAAAATACAAGCTAGGGTTTTCCTGAAATGAAACCCTTTTCTAATTAAGTTCTTCAGTTTATCAATAATTAGATTCTGCTACTGGTTAATTTGGTTAAGTTATTATTACAGGTGTGTTGTGTAAATGTACATTTGTTTTCAGAAAGGACTGTAACAGTCTATAGTAGACTAATCGTTTATATATATAAATATCCAAGTAATTGGTTTTGCAGCTTAGATGTTTTTATTTATAATAGTTAAAATATTTGGTTAGGGTTTCGACCCTAAAGATTTATATTTACAGGTATAAGCCTGTCAGTAATTATAAAAAATTTCTACATAGGTATTATTTAGTTTTATACTAGTTATTAATTATATTTTCATTGCTTTTATTTAATAAACTGTCAGGTAGAATTTACTCAGAGTTTTTGAAAAGATATAGCATAAATTATGTAACTCAGTTTACTCTTTATAATCTAAGTACTTTTAAATTTAACCCTATTTGGTTTATAGTAAATATTAGTCCTAGATTTAGTTGATATTGTTAGAAAATAAACTAAGTGATTAGTAGCTTGTTTATTTACTTAACTGTATGTAATCAATGTAACTCTAATGTAATTTTATGTTGCATTTCATTCAGTTACTATGTGAAATCAGAGAAATATAAACATATCATAACACTGTTTAACCTCCATAATATTTTAACATGGATAAAATTACTCTATTGTATGTAAATACACAATCTTCAAACATTCTCTTATCTTCTTAAACATTCTACCTGTGCTAGAGTACTACCTAGATTTTCCAGGTGTGGAAAAACACAGTCTAGAAATTATTTCTATTCTAACACATTACTTTTATAATCAAGTTCATTTCTTCAATCATTTAAAAAGACTGCTAGATTCTAACATTCTACAAACTAACTCTGTAATATTCACATATCAGTCAAACTCAAATTGATTTATCTAATACAGTAAAACAAAATAATGTAGAACCTGTTTAGGACAGATGACAACAGCGTTAGGAGGTTGTTCCTCCCTACCAATCTCTTGGAGAGCGCTCAAACAACGCTTCCTCAGGACCCCCGAGCCTGTTCCTGGTCTTCTTGGCTGAGAACTGGTGGAGCATGCAAACAGTAGACTAGTCCAATAACTCAATAAAACACCCTACTCTCAATAGTAAGATCTTTCAGCTTAAAAGCTACACTAGATCACTCAGCAGTTATCCCCTCAAACTCTTTCCACAATTCCCTTCCATTGAATTTCTCTTAAGTACATTCATTCACCTGAATGATCACTTCTCTAGAATGAGCAACCTCCGCTCTCTTCAATGGGAATTTTTATAAAGATTTCGTAGGATTTTTGGGTCAGTTTTCATTAATTGAGCCACTTGCTCTTATTCCACTTTCTTGGGGAATCATGACCCCAAATGTAGGGAGGTTTCCACCTGCAACAATTGGAAGCGGTTTGAGGATGCTGCCACATGTCAGTTTGCTCTCCACCCAGTCTCCTCCACCAATTTGACCAGTAAACACTCTTTTAACAGCTCTCCTAAGCTATTGTCTCCTCCTTTATTTATTTATAAATAAAATATTCATAATTACATTAAATATCCTTGACTCTGCTGAGTCATCAATTACAACTTAGCATAAAATTTAACATATTGTCCTCAAATAATATCAAATAATATAAAATTGTTTTTTGCAAAATTGGGGCATGTGACAAAGAGGAAGAGCAGGTCTTGCTCAGATGTGTAGAGATATGCAAAACCTCCAAAGGCAAGTAACAAATCTTACGAATGTTTTGGTATTAGAGCAAGCTAACCAGGGAATTACAGAGTGTGGATGTTAACTAGATCAAGGCTTAAGTGAGGTGAAGGCCAACTTGAAACTTTCAATCCATATATTGGATGTGCACATTGAATAAAGAAAATGGTAGATGAAGAATACCGAGAAGAAGAGGAGAAGGATTTTCTCAAGTCTTTCTATCAGATGGAAGACATAGTAGAAAAATTGTTTGCAGATTATCAAGAGAGATTGACAAAGAAGAAAACGAAGAAGGAGAAAGTAGAGGATGATACTTTGGGAAAAGGAGGAGACCCTTTTGGGACTTCCTCTCCATCTTCTTCTTCCTCTTTTGAAAGCTCCAGTAGCGCTTCTTCAAATCCAAAGAAACAACTTGAGAAGACTAAGTTGGATTTACATTATTTGAAACTTGATATTAAGTTTGATTTGCCTACATATAATGGTGAACTTAACGCAGAAAATCTAGATGATTGGATCAGACAAATTGAGGTGTATTGCAAAATCCAGAAGCTTGCAAATGATAGTGTAAAGATCCAGTTGGCTACTCTCTGTCTTGGAGGAACTGCACTCATCTGGTGGGAGAGCAAGACACATGAATACCTCCTTACAAAAGGTAAAATTATTTCTTCCTGGTACGAATTTATGACTGCGTTAAAAAAATAATTCTACCCATTAGGTTATATACAGCAAGCCATGATGGATTGGAAAAACTTAAGTCAAGGTAAAGGTCAGAATGTACAAGAATACACTCGGGAATTTAGAAAAAAAAAGAACCTTTAATTTTGGGTATACCTCTTTACACTCAAGAAACTCTTCTCAAGTTTATTGGAGGATTACATTGTTATTTGTGCCATACAATACTTATGTTTAATCCTACTAACCTTGATGAGGTATGTGTGCAAGCTACACACATTGAATCTAAATGGAAGAATGTTCATGATAACTTTTTCTCAGTTGAATCCATATAGTCGAAAGATGGTAAGGGAACAGGAAAGCTATGCATACAACTACAATGAGGAAAGGTGATGAGAGGACTACATGCTCACACTGTCAAAAGCAAGGGCATGAAGAAGGAAAGTGTTAGGTACTACATCCAGAATTGAAACCAAAGTGGTTTAAGGATCGAAAAGAGAAGCAATTATCGTTGAGGACCTTGGAATAGATTCTCAGGATGAAACAAAGATAACAATCATACGCGTGAATGGTAAAGATATTGCTGGTAATGATTCTAACATTGGTTCTTCATGTGCTTCTAATTCTAAAGATAACGTTGGCTCTAAGGATAGAACAAAGAATGCATTGTTTCATATAAGGGTAATTACAAAACAAACTAATATCGACACACTCATAGATAGTGAATCCCAAGCTAATATCATTTCAGAAGAAGTAGTTAAGCAGTTGGGATTAACAACAAAACCATACAGGACACCTTATCCATTAGGCTGGGTATGCAAAGATAAAAGATTACAAGTAACAAAGCAATGTGACTTAAAGTTTTCAATAACATCCAAGTTTGTTGATGAAGTTGATTTTGATGTGGTCCCATTAGATATATGTGGAATTGTGTTTGGTAGCCAGTATTTATATGATCGAAAGACATATTCTATAGAGAAAATAATCAATATCATTTGTTTAAAAAAGGAATTGAGTATATAGTACATTCACATTCATTTAAAAATGATAGATCATTGAGAACTACATAACAACTGAAAAAGGGTTGTTAATGCAAGTTAGAATTTGGCACTTATGCCTATGCAATTTAAGGAAGAAAAGACTCTTATGCATGAAAAGGAAGTGTCATTGCAAAACAAGACACCTATTATGATTTATAGTGTTTCTATGGTAAAACATATGCATGATGTAGGTACAATATCTTTCATATGTTCAATTTTGATATTCAAATTTCTAATGATCAGCAGTATATCGTTGGTTCTAACAATATTGAATGTTGATTTGGTTGAAAAAGGGATTAATGTACTAACAATGCCAGTGCAGTGTTGATTGTTATTATCATGAGTCACATGTACATGCTCCAAGAAGGATGAACAATTGATACGGGACAAGTGAGATGAACATGTCCTCACTTGAATTGTGAATGAAAGCATGCTTAGTGGGAAGGTTTGATCCAGAAGGATCTCTGATATCAATCAAAAATAAAGTTTTTAAATTATGAACAGAATCTTGCAGCTACATAGAGCTTGGCGAGAGCTTTCTGGTGATGTTCATTTTGCACAAAACGTCCTCCGGATGGGAAAGTTATTGAGTTCTGAACTTTCAGAAAAACAGGGAAACGTGGTAAAAGGGGAGCTATGTTGCACCACTATAAGGGTGACATGTGGCATGTACGACACTGACGAGACACACTCATAAAGCTCCATGTGGTAGGTTGCAAGAAAGTTTGACCAGTGTGGCATTCACAGTCAGCAGGGTGGTGACATGGAAACCATGTGGCATGCAAGTGGCATATAGTTGGACCAATCGGAGGTCGACACATGGAAATCTGATTGGCCAAGTTTCAGGATGATTTACAAAAAAAATGGGAGTTGAGAAGGATAAAATCCCCAAACTCTCCTCTACTAGAGTCGCCACACCATCCACCTAGTCGTGCCCTCCGCCTAATGGTTCTTAACCATATGGATTGCAACTTCTATTTGAATTTGGAATGTTGTGGATTACAACTTCTATTTGAAGTTCAAATGTTGTTTATTTTTAAAAAGGACGGGACCGAGGGCTAATCCATCAACCCCATGTGTTATGATTTAACATTACAACATGGTAACAAACCACCATTGAACCAATGATCAAACAAGCAAACAACACCACATATATATGCCAACCAAAATCGCAACAAGAGGAGAGGTCCATGGGTTTGAACCCGTGACCACCTACTACAATGCCAATGTTTTCAACCAACGCACCAAGCACGCCACTTGATAGGGGATGTGCGCATATATTGTTTTAAGTTTGATTTGGGGTGGACTTTGTCCCTAAATATGGGCGTGCCTAGGCCAAATGTTATATTCCTTGCATTGTTTATTGATTATATGGTTTTTTTTTCAACTCAAACGGATAATTTTTATTTTTTATGAAGAATTACAGGTCTGATTTGGCAAATGCCAATCAACCAATTACACAAAGAGCAATAGAAAAACTTCGAGAAGATCAAATATTGTACAAATTCTTACAAGATATGAGTCTATCTCCCAATTAGACATATTACAACTTATTGAATCTCAATTAAGGAATTGGACAAAAATTGGTGGATTCTCCATCGATGCTGAGGTTTCCTTGGGACAGCAGGAAAACTTTATTTGCCAAAGCATCTGCAGTTTTATTTAACTCACGCATAATGTGGAAATATGCAACCCTTTCAAACTGTTTCAAAATATTTTGAATTCTCTGCAAAGATTTATTCAAAGCATAATTATTAAAATGATCTCCTAAATTTAATACTTTGATCAACATCTTTGAATCTCCAAAAAATTGTATTGAATTATATCCATTCTCCTTTGCAATATGGAATGCCTTAAGGAGACTATAACTTTCAGCCTAGTTATTCAACATGATTCCAAGTCCCCAAGTAAAACCTGATTCGATCAATCTATCAGGAGATATAGCCAAATCCACAGCTCCTGAGATCCCAGGATTCCCCTTGGATTCC
The DNA here is from genome assembly GCA_001517045.1 of Pseudotsuga menziesii. Taxonomy (NCBI): domain Eukaryota; kingdom Viridiplantae; phylum Streptophyta; class Pinopsida; order Pinales; family Pinaceae; genus Pseudotsuga; species Pseudotsuga menziesii. Next base: position 400,144 of record LPNX010686685.1, on the reverse strand, counting down.
CCATCAAAGAAGATTGTCGCTGCAGGGGATCTCATCCACCATGCATTTAATGCAACAACATTGCAATGCACACGCATGGAAGGGGAGTAGACTGGTTTGATGCAGACCATCTTTCTTGATACCAATGGATAGGAAACCATCCACACTGAAAGCTCAAAAGACAGGGATGAAGGGGACACCAATTTACAAGCTGACTTAGTGATAAGCAATTTGATTTTATGTGCCATGATCAGGGGAGTCGTAGCAAAATTATTAAAAATCCAATTGTTTCTAGAAAGCCACAATTTCCACCAAATGTATTTCGAAAATGATTTCCAGAGTTCGGACCATTAGACAGTTTTGTCTCTTGTTTCTGGACTTTGTTCTTTCTAGGAGATATAGAGAGATACGACTGCAATTTGGACAGGGACAGAAACATTCAATCCATTAAGGACCGACTCCCACGCCGATTGAGTGAAGACACAGTCAATGAAGATGTGGTCTGCCATTTCATAGGCTAAGTTACAAAAGCAGCACCTAAAGGGTCCATGAAATCCGTGTTTGATAAAATTTTCGCCACTCAACACCTTTTTCTGCATGAGCAAACAAGTGAAGAAGTTCACCTTGGGAAGGCAGTAAGAAGACCAGACTGTTTTCCAAAACACAAGGGATAAACTAGAGACATGAGGAGTTTGTAATTCGAGGAAGCCTTGAGCAACTAAATAAGTTCTAGTTTGGCCCCATCCCCATTTATCTTTATAAGAGCAATGAACTAGAGCAAGACCTGAAAGAGAAGAGAGAAACAAATGTTTTTGGGAGATGAGATGATCTGGAAGCTCAAGAAAGGACCAATCTACCCAATTTCCAGCGTTGTCCCGAAAAAAATATAAGCCAACTGAAGTAAGCCTTTATTAGTTAACCAGGCCTTAATCTATTATAACAAGATGACAGAGGAAAGAGGAGAATTTCCTAAAATTTTATCATCCCATAGAAGGATCCTCTTCCCATTTCCAGGGATTGTATAGAGTTGTTGATTAAATTTATCGATTCCTCTTCTTCATAAATTCCAGATTGTTGTGCTTGTGGGAGTATTTGAAGTTCTTACATTTCTCAAAGAGCTATTGTAACGTCCCCGACCCTCCGACCGGCGAAAAGGACGCTACCATGTCGTTAACCATCCGGGCTACTAGCCCCATGAGTATGTGAATTCATAAAAATGTTGAAACAGAATGCATTGAAATAGAACATACACAAATGCAACTATTTATCATACACAGATACATAATCATTTATCATACACATTGGAAGCAACATATGTTCATACAAACATTCAACATGTTCACCATATTCATTAACAGTAAAATGATTGCAGGAGTAAAATATACAAGGTTACTTATCTTATGAAGCACTCGTTCCGCAACCAGCTACATCACTGCAACGTTCCACCCAACCATAGGCCAGTGTGCTCCTTAATCTCTCAGCAACGCTGCCACCCTCGAGCTGGGCATGATTCTCCAAGGAATAAGGAACAAGCAGGCTTACACATAGTCAATGATACACAAAACACAGCCAAGCCATCAACAAGACAGCCAAGCCAACATGGTCAAGTTATCAAGCCATCCAGGAGTTGGGAAAGGCTAAATGCTAAGCTGGTGAGCCCATTACAGAGCTAGGAACACCTAAACCAAAACTAGCCTGACTTCTAAGACACCCACACACACCCAACACAAGGAATCAGTCCCTTCTCTGCTACACAGTCCCTTAGGCCCTGACTTCCCTTCCAGTGCTATTCATAGGTTGTAGAGAAGAAAGCCAACCCTCTAGCTCTGTCTGTGTGGTTTCCAAACACACCAGGTTTATCAAGCAACCCAAGCCCCCATCCCTGCTCCCAACACAGTCTGAAGACCAACCATTGCACTCATGCAATCAATCAGTTGTCACAGCTTAAACAGGGAAAATGACTTCTGAGTTGTTCTTGGCCCTATTGTGGCCAAAACGACTCCCAAGCGAATTACACAGTCCCAAAACGTATCAGTAAGCACAACTTACAACATGGGGAAACAACAGTCCATCCTGGACAACGAAGTCACCGAGAAAACTTACCCAGACCACACTGGGGAAGAAAATACAGTCCCCCAACATGTGCGTGAGAGAAACTTGCACCAGAACCCAAAATATAGAGGGGAAAACATATGCACAAGCCACAAATCAGTAAGGAAAACTTACACACAGTTCCTGAGTGTAAAATGGCTCTCCACAGGAAAATCGTGGGTGATAGTGACCGAACGGCTCCCAGCTTGCTGCGTGAGTAACAACAATGCGAAAGCCAGTGCGTGAGAGAGATCCACACCAAATCCCAAATATGGATTGAAACACACTCGATTCCTCTGTGTGGAAAAATGTGAATGAAAGTGGAGACAGCTCCTCTCTCCTGGCTACGTGAGACCAAGCCGAAAAGAAGCCTGTGCGTGAGGACAATCAAACTATCGTGAGGAATGAACAGACAATTGTGAGATAATGCATAGTGGAGAGGATGAAAAAATGAGGGGCGTAGTCATTCTTCTACCCATCGTGAGGTTCAATCCGCTGGTGGAGTGTGCGTGTGGGCAAGGACTGACAGTCCTGCCACACTCCACTCTCAACCATAATTGCCCCAACTAACAACAATAGTTTTTAATGCTGGTGGTTGGATAAAACAAGAAAAGATGGAAAAATCAAAACATGGTGGTGACACATGGGTTTTCTCTCATGGCTCAAGGTTTGACATTCCCCCACCCTTATCCTTGTGAAAATCATGCTCCTTCTCAATTTAGTTGCCACGAACGTAGTTGGTTGGGTTATTTAATTAAAGATGCATATTTACATGATGACAAAACTCAATATGTATGCTGCATGCCCCGATATACCTCCAGTGACAATTTAAATCCAAAACATAGCATAACCAATCAATGGTGGGGCCTTGGCCTTTAGCTCCGCACCATGATCATTTACAATATATACATCATATACATCTAATGCAACGGGGTCAAAACCGGGGTGTTATAGCTGCCCTTTAGGTATTTCATCCAAAATATCTTGATAACTGGGTGATTTTTATCTACGTATAGCTGCCAAATGAGTTTACCTCCCAATGCTAGATTATCCTATCCAGGGTCATGAATTTGCAATCCACCTTCTGAAATAGGTCTTTTAAGGATATCCAAACTTACCATATGCATCTTATTCTAGTTGACTTTACCGCCATTCCAAAGAAAGTCTCGCAAAAGTTTGGAAATCTGAGACGTGATAGACTTAGGAGAACACAACAAAGAGGATTGAAAAATGGGAAGAGCTGAAAGAACAACCTTTATCAAAATCAATTTTCTAGACTTGGTTAACCACTGTCCACCCCAAGAAGCAATTTTGGCTTTTATCTTAGCTATAACTTCGAGCCAAAGAGAAGGAGGGATTGATCCAAGAGTTAGAGGCAATCCCAAATATTTAATCTTCTCGCACTTATCAAAACCAGGGAAACCCAAGGAATTTGCTATTCGAAGAATTGTCGAATGCTCTACATTCCAACCATAAAATGCACTTTTTTCATTGTTGATCAAAGCTCCTGAAATTAGGCAGAAATTTGAAGAATTTCATTAAAGGCCCGAGCAATATTTAATGAGCCCCTCCTATAAGGAGAGAATCATCCACAAAGAAGCCATGGTTTATTGGGTCCACTCCCCTTGCAATCTTAATGCCTAGAATGTAACCTGCTTCCTTTTCAACTGTAAGTTTTCTGCTAAGAGTTTCTGCCATCAAGATATAGAGAAAATATGACAACAGACATCCTTGGTGGAGTCCTCTTGATGCTTGGAAACGTCTCAAGGTCTACCATTGACTGGAGGGGAAATCTAGGGCCTATCTGTACAAGCTTTTATCAATTTAACAAACTCAATGCTAAATCCAAAAGAGAGGAGGACTTGAATGAGAAAGGAGATCTTTACTTGATCAAAGGCATTTTTCATATCCAGCTTGATTAACATTCCTTTCTCCTTCCTTTGGAAACTTGAATGGAGGGCTTCTTGGACTTGAATTACATTATCAACTAGGTGCCTACCTTTTACAAAACCCCCCTGAAGAGGAGAGATCAACTTTCCTAACAAAATCTTGAGTCGATTAGCTAGAATTTTGGCAAGGATATTGTAGGAGGCATTACAAAGTGAAATATATCTAAACCTATCGAAAGTTGTAGGATTAACTTCCTTTGGGATTAAAGCAATAAATGTAGAATTAGTACACCCTCCCACTTTAGCTTTTTTTTGAAAAGTTGTCACCATGCGGATCAGGTATGTTTTGATAATTTTCCCGCAGACTCTATAAAAATGGAAAGAAACCCCATCCGGCCCAGGAGCTTTATCTAGCTCCACTGCCTAGATGACTTCCAAAATTTCTTTTTCAGAGAAGGGTTTCATTAGACCATCATTACACTCTGAGCTAACAAGAGAAGGAACATTAGCCAAAAAAATTGCAGACACTTCACCATTAGAGATTCCATCCTCCTGAAACAAGTGCTGAAAGTGCCTTCTTGCAACTTGTTTTAATTGTTCATGACCTTTAATAATTTCCCCCTCACCTGTGGAGATTTCCGACATATGATTTCGTGACAGTCTAGCTCTGCATTGACAATGGAAGAAGGTTGTATTTTTATCTCCCGCCTGCAACCAGAGACTTTGAGACTTCGACCGAAGATATTCCTCTTCTTGTCAGAAAGATTGAGAGGTTTTATTTTGTGCGAATTGTTCAAGAGTTAGCTGAGATTTGGTAATTTCACTTTCTTCCATTCCTAACTGGATCTCTGATAACTCTAGAACTTTCTCTTACCTACTGCTAGTCGGAGTATTGAGAGGTTTTTTTGCCCAATTTTTCAAAGCATATTTAGTGTTCTTAAGTTTCTGCTCCCAAACAAAACTGGGGGATCCTTCTACATACTAAGTCCATGCTTGTGACACTATTTCCATAAAACTTTCTCTCTCAGTCCAAAGATGACTGAAGCAGAATGGAATTGGGCCAAGGTTTTCCTCTTTTTCAAACATCAAAGAAATAGGATGACGATCTGAAGTTACTTTGGGCAATTTTGGTTGAGATTATGAATTTCCCATCCATCAAGGAACTTTGGACCAGAAACCTGTCAAGACGAGCAGCGATGTTGGCAGCCTCAACTCTGTTATTGGACCGAGTGAATCATCTTTTTGTTGGTTTAAATTCAATCAGATCGCTAGCTTGGATCAAAACCTCAACCATGTCTTGAAAAGGATCCTTGTCGCGAGCTCCACCTTTTTTCTCATTTGGGCTAAAGTTATGTTGAGATCCCCTGCTACTATAGTATTTATAGGAGAATAGATTTCTAATAAATCTGATAGTGATTTATAGCATTCTTTTTTTTCATTAAAATTAACTGGAACATAAAGATTGAAAAGAGCCATGATTATCATATATTTTGCCCATGTTAAGTGGATCTTTATCCCATTTAAGTTGGATCAAATACCATGCAAATTGGGGATTGAAGTTATAATACTTGGATATATAAATAAATGTATTTTTATTTGTAAAGGCATGTAAGCATTGAAGCTTTTCAGGAGAGAATGGTAAAATGTCATTATGCCTTTGTAAAGGCTTTGTAAGAGTCTTTTAGCCACTCCTGAGAGTTTTTGGAGAGTGAGATGACTTCATTGTTGAAGCCTAATTCTCTTTTGTTAAATCATTGAAGGCATTTTGTACCTATTCAAATATTTTTGAAGACTAATAAGATCGGTCCTCATTGGAGCTAGACCCGGAGACGTAGTCCATCAGGGACGAAATTCGTTATCATATGTTGTCCACATTCTTATGGTTTGAATGATTTGTTCATTTACATTTGTTTTCAGTTATTTGAAGCCTTTGATGAGCCTGTTATTTCAATATTTTCTACAAGTTAATTGGTTTAAGAAATCACATGCAAATTAAAGTGTTAGTAGATCCTGTCATTTTCAGATCACTTGGTTAGTTAGAAATAATACAAAGAGAAGTGTTTGATTGGGACACAAACTGAGGAAATGTGGATCAAAATATATAACATGAAGAAGAACAATTAGAGAACATGATTTTTGAAGAAAGGATGCTCAAGGATCTAGAAGCGAGAAATGATGGGATCAAAATGGAAGTCTCAGAATATGTAGGGAGTCTTAAACCAAGGGAGTTAATAGATTGGTTGAATGCCATGATTTTTTTTTGAAAGGAAGCCCATGATAGAGGAAAAGAAGGTGAAATTTTCATGCACCAAGTTGAAGGATCATGTCATGATCTGGTGGGATCATGTGCAGAAAGATAGAACAAAATAGGGAAACGACAAATTTAGGACCTAAAATAATATGGAGAAAAAATTGCGAGAAAAATCATTTCCCTTTGACTATGCATAGACCCTTTTTCATAGATTTTCAGAACTTGAATCAAAATGTGTCCATTGTGAAGGAACTCACAAACGAGTTTTATCAGCTCTCCATTCGTGTAGGTCACTAGGAAACCGATGAGCAACTGGATGCAAGGTATGTGAATTGCTTAAAATTTTCTCTTCAAGATGAATTGAGCATGGATAGGGTTTGTAGTGTGGAAGATGCATACCAATTAGCCTTAAAGACTGAGAAAAAACAAAACTGACAATTTGCTCAAAGAAATAGAGGAGAAAGGAGGTGTACATTGTCTCTCGCACGGGGTGGTTTTAACTATGGCATAGGTGAATTGTAACACCCCGATTTTGACCCCGTTTGCATTTAAATAATATGATGTAAATAATCATGGTGTGGAGCTAGGAAAAATCCCCACCATTGATTTAGTATTTATGTTTCGGCAATTAAGGTTGAGCCGATGGTATTTTATGCTAGCTAAACATTAAAAAGTTGGACATCATGTTAAATTTTCAATTTTAATTAAAAACCCACAGCCGGCTATGTCAACGCAACTAAATGAGATGGGGGCATGATTTTTCCTAAGGATGAGGGAGTGGGGAATTGGAAGAGGGGGAAGAAATTTGAAATGGAAAGAGCACCATTTCTGGAAAAACGTTTTTAATTTTTCTTTAGCAAGAAAACACCAAAAACGCCACCTTTCCCTCATGCAGCAGCATTTCACGTTCCCTTGCGATTTTGGAATGGAAAAACGTTTTTGGAAACCCAACTGGGCATTCACGTAGTAGCAAGCAAGCAAAAGCGATTGAGTCTAAACCTTTCAAGAATTTCTCCTGTCTGACGATCTAGATCCTTCGCGTTTTGGGTTATCCCGGTGTGGATTATTCCTCTTCACGCTTTCTTCTGTTTTCTAGTCATTTTTCTGAACCCGATTGCCCAGAATTCGATTTTGTGTCTTTGATTTTGAATAGCTAGCAAACGTTTTCGTTTTGGTAATTTGCAACAGTCGGTCTGGCAGAGGCAATGTTTAGAAATTCGTAAATTTCTATGTGTATGTAATCCCTAGCGTCTGCTACATTTTGATAAATCCCAGGGCTGAGATTACTGTGTGCACGTCCTTGCTTTGGCATATACATTGATTGAAGGAATGGAGATAGAGTCTAGAGTTTCTTGATAAACCTAGTGTGTGAAAGGACCTCACAGACCAATCTAGAAGGTTGGTTTTCTTCTTTGCATATCCTGAATAGCACTGGAAGGGAATGCATGGCCTAAGGGACTGTGTAGTAGATAAGGGGATGCTTCCTTTTGTTGGGTGTGTAAGTGTTTAGAAGTCATGCTAGATCCGATGTGGGTGTTCTTAGCTCTATATTGAGCTCACTAGCTTAGCAATCTGTCTTTCCACCTCCTTGGTAGCCTAATANCTGATAAACCCATCTGTTGGCTTGGTTGTGTCTCATGTGAATTTGGCTAAGTGTAAACCACTTCCTGTGTAAGTCTGATAAACCCAACTGTGTTGGCTTGACGGAGTTTTATTATATCCTTGGCTATGGGGAAAGTCTGCTAGTGTTCCTTATTCCTTGGGGAAAATAATGCCTAGCTCGGGGGTGGCAGTGTTGCTGAGAGATTAAAGAGCACACTGGCCTATGGTTGGGTGGAATGTTGCAGTGACATAGATGGTTGCGGGACAAGCTTCTCCAAAGATAAGTATTCTTGTTTATTTAAGTTCTGCTTTTTGTATTTGTTTATGAATTATTATGAAATTATCATGAACATGTTGAATGCATGAATGTGTTGAATGAATGATTTGCTTCCGCTATATATGTCATGTAAATTTCATTATGCATTTGTTTATACTTATGAATGTTTTATTTCAATGCAATTTTTATATATGTATTATGTTCATGGGGGCCTAGATTGCCTAGGTTGATAGATGTTAGTTGCGTCCTCTCCGCCGAGTAAGGGTTGGGGACGTGACACAAATCATCCTAAGGAACTGAGAAAGCAGAAGATACTCAACAAGATTACCTAAATCAACTATGAGGAAGAGGATTTCAAAGGGGTATAGGTTACAATAGTGGTAGTGGAAGACCTTATGTGTGTTTTAGGAGTGGTGTAAAGGGTCATTGAGCATTTGAATGCTCAATTTGTAACATGCAAGAGTCGAAGCAAGGACAACAACCTAGTTTAAACTTGGTCCAAGGTGAGAATGAAGAAGAAGGAGCTACATCCGAAGTCTTGCCCAATATGGGGGAGAATCTCATGATACAAAGGTCAATGATGATTCCCAAAAACATAGCAAAGGAAGAGTAGCAGCAGTGAAGATTCTTGGCTTTAGAAAAATATTTTTCGAACCAGGTGCACTTCTAGGGGAAAGATATGTCACGTTATTGCTGATAGTGGTAGTTTTGAGAATATGGTTTCTAAAGAGATGGTAGATAAGTTAAAATTGCATTGTGAAACACATACCCATCCTTATTGAATTGCATGGTTCAAAAAAGGGAACGAAGTCACCATTAATAAAATATGTTTGGTTAAGTTTTCCATTGGTAAGACTTATAAAGATGAAGTATGGTGTGATGCCATTACAATGGATGCATGTCATCGGTTATTGGGGATGCCTTGGTATTATGACAAAAAGTTATGCATGATGGAGAAAATAATACCTACACCTTTTGGAAGGATGGATCTAAAGTCATCGTATTTCCCCTTAACGATGGAGGGAAAGCTAATGATATGTTGTTGGAAATAGAGCTTGTTAAGGAAATGAAGGCAACAAAATTCTACTATGCATTAATAGTGCAAAAAAGAGCCCAAGAAGACATATCAATACCTATTGAAGTGGACAAGGTACTAGAAGAATATGTTGATGTTGTCCCTAATGAACTGCTTGATCGTCTTCCATTAAAGAGGAATATTCAACATCACATTGATCTAATCCCATGATCATCTTTACCTAATCAGGCATCCTATAGGATGAGTCCTACACAACATGCAGAGTTCAACTAACAAGCAATACAGATTATAAAGAAAAGTGTGGTAAGAGAAAGCATGAGTACCTATGTTGTACCAGTATTGTTGACTCTGAAAAAAAAATAATACATGGAAATTTGCACAAATAACAAAGCAATCAATAAAATCAGAATTAAATATTGATATCCTATACCACGCTTAGACGACATGATGGATGTGCTAGCTGGATCTAAATATTTTAGTAAAATTGATTAGCGAAGTGGATACCATTAGATCCAGATTCACAAATGGGATGAGTGGAATAATGCCTTCAAGACTAGGGATGGATTATATGAACGGATGGTGATGCCATTTGGGCTATCCAATGCACTTAGTACTTTCATGTGGTTGATGAATATTGTGCTTTGACCTTATATTGGTAAGTTTGTTGTCGTTTAATTTGATGACATCCTAGTTTTCAGTAACAACAAAGAAGATAACTTGCATCATTTAAAGATTATATTGGACACATTGGAAAAACACCAGCTTTATGCAAACCTAAAGAAATGTAGGTTCCTACAAGAAAGCTTGGTACTTTTGGGTTTTTCCATCTCAACAAAAGGAGTCAATATGGATACATAGAAGCTTAGAGAAATTTTGGAGTGGCCTAGTCCTAGGAAAATAACAAAGGTGAGAAGTTTTCAAGGGCTGGCCACCTTTTATAAAAAAGTTCTTCGAAATTTGAGTGGTATTGTAGCACCCGTAACAGATTGCACCGAAGGCAAGACATTCATGTGGACCAATGAAGCTGAGGAAAGTTTTAAGTTTCTAAAGAAGAATGTAATTGAGGCGCCTATATTAGCCTTACCAAATTTTGATAAGGTGTTTGAGGTAGAGTGTGATGCTCCACATGTAGGCATTGGAATTGTACTTAGCAAAGCAGGTAGACCAATTGCATTTTTTAGTAAAAAATTGAATGAGGTAAGAAATAACTACTATGCATATGATGTAGAATGTTATGCAATTGTGCAAGCATTGTGACATTGGAGGCATTATTTAGTGCTGAAGGAGTTTGTGTTATTTACCGATCACATTGCATTAAAACATGTAAACACCCAAAATAAATTGAATAGCAGACATCGAAAATGGGTCTCTTTTTTACAAGGCTAAACATTTGTTCTGAAGCATAATTCAGGAAGGCAGATGCTTTGAGTTGGCACGTTGTTCTTTTAACAACCATGGAAAATCAAGTAATTGGGTCTGTTGCATTGAAGGATATTATGCGTATGATAATAATTTTTTGGAGACTGTGGAAAAGTTGAAGAATCTAGTTGTTGGGAACATGGATCTTATTTAGGGTGACTATTTTATGCAAGATGGCTACCTCTTCAAAGGAAAACAACTATCCATTCCAATTGGTTCTACGAGAGAAACTATTATTAGAGAATTTCACACTAGTGGCTTGGCCGAACATATAGAAAGGATATGATGTTATCCTTAATCAAAGATAAGTATTACTTGCTAAAGATGAAAAACGATATAACCAAGTATGTGGCACATAGTAGGATTTGTCAAATGGCTAAAGAACATTCACAAAATAAGGGTTGTATATACCATTACTAATGCCCACAAAGCCATGGACAGATATGAGCATGGACTTTGTGTCGAGGATCCCAAACACACAATGAGGTAATTATTATATTTTTGTGGTTGTTGATTAGTTTTTTTAAATGGACCGTTTCATTGCTTGCAAGAAAACTAGTGATGCATCAAGGGTGGCATAAATGTTTTTTTGAAAAATAGTTAGATTGCATGGTGTTCCAAAAAATATTACATCTGATAGAGATACTCATTTCTTGGGTCATTTTTGGAGGAATTTATGGAAGAAAATGGGGACTGAATGTTCAACAATACCTATCACCCCCAAACAGATGGGAAAACTAATTTAGTCAATCAGAGTTTTGGAAACCTATTACGGAGCATTGTTGGAGAGAATCCCAAGTAGTGGGATTTGACTTTACCTCAAGTAGAATTTGCCTATAATAGTCCAATGAATAGATATACAGGTAAATATCCATGTTAGGTTGTTTACGGTAGAAATCCTATGTGTGTCCTAGATTTGGCGCAGCTACCGCTTGGGGATAGGATCAATGATGATGGGGAAGCATTTGTAGAACACATCAAACAATTGAAATGATAAGTGATACAAAATCTACAAGCCAGTAATGAGCAGAAAAAAATATAAAAGATGCTCACCAGGGATATCAAGTATTCAATGAAGGTGATTTGGTGATGGTTTATTTATAGAAAGATTAGTTTCCTAGAGGAACCTACAACACTTTGAAGTATAAGAAAATTGGTCTTTATAAGATTCTCAAGAAAAGTAATGACAATGCTTATAAAGTCAATTTGTCAGTTGATCTAGATATTTCCTCTGTGTTTAACATTTATGATTTATATATCTTCCATGGGGATGCTCTAGGTGATGACAGTGAGGCAAAGGTGGATTGGAAACAAGTTATTCCAAGCAAGAAAAGGAAAAGCTTGTGCATATTTTAGACAAGAATATCCTTCATACTCGATAAGGCCAATACAACTGATATATGGTCCAGTGGGAAGGCTTAACACCAACAAAGAGTACATGGATTACAAAGGGGGACGTGTTGAATCTAGATCTTGTTAAGTGGCAACAGCCTGAAGGCAATAACTTGCAGGAGCTACATTCTTTTCAACCAAAGGAGAACGATGTAGGGATTTCGAGGGTCATAACTTTTGACTCAGTTATCCATATGGGATGAAATTTAACAAGAAGTTGCATCTCGAAGAGTTCATTGCTGAGATTGATAAGATTCTTTTAATTGGACCACATTTTTTCACTTCTTTGGGGCCAAATTCCTTCATATAATGCCTCAAAAGGGGTTTTAGTGTTTTTTGGGGATTTTTTTTTTAATTTGTAATTATTAATTATCTCTTAGTTTATGCACCTAATTAGAAAAGCGAGTTAAAAAATAATGTCACTTTAGTTAGCTTTTAGTTATTGGTTAGTTTTTTAGTCATGCGAGAATTCTCTCAAATTAACAGTTTTCAAAAATCTGATATGGTAGTTATAAGGGATCGAACTTTCATTTTAATAGTTAGTGACATAGAAGGAATAAAAGATAATTATTTTTCATTCTCATGTGTATGCATGGTTTTTTATATCTAGAGAATGAATCAAAGTTTATTGGCTACGTCATTTAGTCTTCTACATTTTTCATCATCTTTAGTCTTCTTCATCTTCATGTGTATCTTCAATATCATTGTATTCATGCACTACATCATTCTTTGACAACTCAGGATCTTGAGCAGATATCTTGAACTACATCAACTTCATATCAAGTATTTATTTAGCTTACCCTTGATCTTCATATGGGTTTTATGTGGGTTTCCCTCAACCAATACAGTTTCCAAGTGGATTTGGCTCACCATGAACCATTCATCACATCAAGTGCCTCTAGCTAACCACGAACCTAAATCTGGCAATACAAAGTGGTTTTTGGATTACCACAAACCATTACAAGAAAATCATCATGATTTGTTTGAGCAAAGAAAATGACTCAATAAACTAACAATTATTTCCTAAACATGCTTGTCTTCTCCTTAATGAGAATTGACTTTTGGAGGACCAACTAACTCGTGAAATTTGAGTGACATATATTGTTGTACATCAGAAGATTTGCCCCTAAAAATATATTCAACATAAATGTAACCTTCTCCCATTTATGCACTTCTATCTAGCCACAATGTACTCGTATATGATATTTTTCTATTCCTTTATTCCAACACTTGTTATGATCATGATTTGACGAATCACAAATACTGCAAGGATATAAATTCCAATACTTAGCTTGTAGATGTCATTTTCTACAATTGTTGATGCTTTTGAACTTGTTGACTCAAATCCTTATTGTAACTATTCTTAAAAGCAACGATAAAAATAACCCCTCTAATTATAGGACCATTATAATTAGCTCTCTCCTAGCCAAGTCATGTGGTATTATTTTGGAAAATAAGATCAGCATATGGCTAGAAAGTTAAGGTAAAAGTCTAAATGAGCTAAATGATAAGCCAATTTTAGAAGGTATCATTCCACCATAGATCACCCCATTACTATTAGGATCATTGAAGAGGAATGTTGCAATAATAAGACCATTCTCCTTTACCTCTTTGTGGACTTTAGGAAATCTTTTAATACAATGCCTATAAACAACTTATGGAAAATATTAGAAGAGTTAAAGTTTTTTTTTCAAGTTGAGAGCCACTTGTTATAGCTCAAAATGACACATCTCTTCCTGTGACCACTTTCCTATGTTTTCGTCGCATGTCGACACTTCCATGACGACACTTCAAGAAAGTCACTAAAAAAACACCTAACTTGGAGGACTCATAACTTGAGTTTTGTAACTCTGTTTGACCTCATCTCTACACCATTAGAAAGGTATTTCAGTTAGCTAAAACTTTCTAGAAGACACCAAAGTCTGAAAATGCCCAAAAATACCCTAAAAATGAGTTTTTGATTTGTATGTGACTTTCCTTAAGGAAACCAGCGTACATACACGAGTTGCTATACATAATAGTCGTGTATGCCTTAAATACGTGAATTTATGCATTGCAACCCACATATACCTCCTTGTGTACGTGATTATTGTCTATGCAACCCGCGTACGACTCTTGAAAATGTCAAAAAAATACGTATTTTGAAATTTGGGTAGTTATGCAACTGACTCCTTCAATTGTAACTACTTTGTCTTCAACCCTAACTCTTCATTAAGCATATAAATAGAGGTAGGGAGGTGCATGAGAGGAGACTTGAATCTTTGCATCATTATGTTGGAGGAATTGGGACTCTCTTTGCCCACACCTTTCCCCTAGAAGCATTCTCCTTGTGTTGCAGAGTTTGGAGGCCGAGTTCCTTGGAGAAGAGAAGCAGTAGAACCAAACCAAGGTTTCGTGAGGTGTCGAACTTGAAGAGAAGGTATACTTGTACTTGTTTTCAAGATTAATAAAGATGTGATGTCCTTCTTCTTCCCAAATCATTGTGCAATGTGTGATTGAATCTCTGTTTATGATCATATGATGATGTTAGTCAGATCATTATTTCATGTTTAATTGATTATCATTTCTTTATATGTGGTCATATTGGTTTGAGGAAGGTATGATCGTTTTGCAGGTCTCTTGGGGAAGAGGAGCAGGAGAAGGGCTAGAGAAAGCTTGGACCAGCCTTCAATTAATCAGGTGTGGACCTTTCTTATCTCTGAAACTTGATTATATATGCTTGTTGAACATTATACATCCACCTTTCAACCCCAGTACGTTGATGGCCTCTTAAACCCTAGCCATAGGAAACTTTCCTTTACAACAGAACTGGCGACTCCGCTGGGGAGAGCCTTGTCTGTTTAGGGTTTCTCTGTATTTCTTCCAACCTTTTGTAAGGTTCCAGGTCCTTCTTACAAGTTAGGAACACCTTTCCTGCCTTCCTAGGTTAGTTTTTTATCCTTTTTGTGCCTTTTGTCATCCATACGCGACTTTCAAGATAAACAGTCGCATGTCTGTGTTGTATACGCGACTTGCACTACCTGCAACCTACCTTAAGGCAACCCCCGTATGCACCTAAATTTGTGTTCTTTCATCATTTTTTAGGGTTTTGGGGTGATTTGAGGGTTGTTTGTAGGGTCTTCAAGGGTCCTCTGCATGGGAATGACTCCTTAGAGGTTGTTTTATCTCTGTTAGGTGCTCTTTGTCTATCTTGTAAGTCTATTTCAAGTCTTTGAACTTATTTTTACGGATCCCCCCCCCCCACCTCCTTCTTTGGCTTGACCTTGTTGGACAAGGTACTGAGCAACCTCTGTTTGTAGGTTTAGATTGATACTTGGGACTTGTTGACCTTTATTTATGTCAGTCTTATTGCTCAGTCTCTTCATTCCATAGTTGTTGGCATGTTTACCTTTGTCAACCTTCCTTTCAAGAGAGGTTGATATCTAACTTTAGAGAAACCTAGGGTTTGTTTGTGGGGTGTAGAGTAGTTGTCTATTTGCTTTGCTTACATTACTTGGTTGCATTAGTTGATAGGCTATTTTTCTTTTGCATTTATAAAAGAAAAATAAATAAATAAACATGTTTGCTTTATATGCATGTAGATTAGGGTTTTGTCTTTAATGCACTGCATATCTTTATTTTTGAAAAAAAAAATTGGTTCTTTTGTGGCTTTCAAGTTTCTATTTTGAAAAAATGAAGAGAATAGTTTTTGTTTTTTGCATTTCATTTCTCTTTGCTTAGTCACTTTGTTTCAACTTTGAGTCAAAACACCACATAAGTTTCACGCCATTTACCCTCTGACTAAAAACAACCCTTAAAATAAACAATATAATTTAAAATTTATTAGTAATTTTTGTTTTATAGGGTCATACACCAACTAGCTTAGGCTATACTTGTGGGATAGGGAGTTTAAACTCCCCACAAGTGTTTAAATTCAGACGTTGTTGGCCAATCACTAGGTAAATCCCCTTCTATGTTGATTGTATCTAGGAAGCTCCTCTTAAACGGGAGTTAAGCACGAGGCCGTGTGGAGACTTGGACTGAGGAGATAACCCTCTGATTCCTTGTCAAAGCGTAGACCAAGGTTTTTGTGCATCTGGGGATTCTGTCTTAGACAGGGTTTCAAGCTTTGCTACCCTGCCCATGCGTACAAACCAGGCTTACGATTGTCCTCCCCAGACTGTCAATATAGTTAAGGTAGCCTTTAGTCTCTTTGACATCTAGGGTTCATACACAGGCACACCAAAAGGCTATTTCTGGTTGACCTTGGACGGGCTTGGAAGGTAACCTCGGTAGAAGGTCTGGGAGGGCGGTGGGTGATTCCTCCGCTTGTGCCTAAGAACATCTATAGGGACGCCAAGTAATTGTCTATCAGCTTTCTTTTGGAAAGCATATCTTATACATGTTTGTCTGTTTGTCTTTAGGAATTTTTTAGTGAGTGCTGTGTGGTCTATCTGTACTTAGTCTGCCTTCAGGTGTGTGCTTGGTACTTTTGGTTTCCTGTTGACATCAAACTTTGTCTCCTTGTTTGAAACTATGTCTAACACCCCTTTGAACACCAACCAAGAGATCCCCATGCTGGGAAGTCCTTGTACTATTCCTCTCACGGGGAATGCTGGTGTTCCCTTGATGGCCACCTTGAATCTACCTGGATTCACCCTAGGGCTACCGGTGTGGTTGTTTTCCACTCCAACTGTCCTGAATGCCCCTGGTGCTTCTCAAGTAAGCTCCCTATATCAAGGGCATCAAAACACTGCTTCCCCTTCACCTGTAGTTGATCCTCCTCCTCCTTCTACCTCATGCGGTGAAAGTACTGATACTAGTAACCGACAATCTAAAAGGAGTAAAAGAAGGAGGAATAGGAAGAAGGCACATAAGCAAGGGGGAACCCGTTCAACCTTTGCAAGTCAAGTTGAACCTCACCACCTAGCCTCTGCAGTTCATGTTGGGGGCACCTATCCAACCTCTGCAGGTCATGTTGGATCTAAGCACTCAACCTCTGCAAGTAAAGTTGATCTTCACCATCTAGCCTCTATTGATCATGCTGGTGGAATCCTTCCAACCTTTCTAGGTCACGTTGGATCCAATCACTCAGCCTCTGCAGTTCATGTTGAGCACACCCATTCAACCTCTAATGTTCAAATTGAACCTCCCCATCCAACCTCTGCAAGTCATGTTGGATCCATCCACCCAGCCTCTGTGGTTCATGCTAGGGGCACACACTCAACTGCTGCAAATCATGTTGATCCTAACCATTCAACCTCTATTTTTCATGTGGGTGGTGCCCATCCAACCTCTGTAGGTAATTTTGGACCCAGTCTCTCAGCCTCTGTAGATCATGCTGGGGGCAGTCTCCTAGCCTTTGTAGTTCATGCTGAAGACAATATGTCAACCACTATGAGTCATGTTGACACTGTTGAAAAGACTACCCATTCAAAACACAAGCCCAAGTTTCCTTGTAAGCTTTGCGAGAGAGACCACCTTACTTATTAATGCCCTTCTATCGTGGAGATGCGAAAAGTTTGGTTTCATGGTCATCCCATTTTTTAACATTCTGCAGTTTTTCAACATCCAGCCTCTCTTAGTCAAGTTGGACCTAGTCACCCAACCTCTGGTGGTCATGCTGGGGGAAAAATCTCAACCTCTATAGGTCATGTTGAGAGAAAACAGTCAACCACTGCTAGTCATGTTGACACCATTGAAAAAACTGGTCATTCAAAGTGAAAACTTAAGTTCCCTTGTAAGCTATGTGAGGGAGATCATCTTACTCACCAGTGCCCTGCTATAGCAGAGGTGCGAAGAGTGTGGTCCGAGACTCAAGAATTTCCTTCTCCTGAACAACCTATAGTTTCTCAACAACCTACTCAACCTTTGGTTGATCAAGTGGTCGAATCAATCTCAGATTTGGTCGATCCCACTCTTTCAGAGACTGATCCTGATGTGATTGAACCAGTGTCATCTTTGGTCAATCCCATTGTCCCTTCGGAGAGTGACTTTCATGAAGCGGTTGAATCGATTCCATTGTCGATCAATCCCACTCTTCCTTTAGAGAGTGAAGTGTCTGCTAGTCACATTTTCTTCACTACCAGTTCAGAACTTACTGAACAAGGAGGCACTGAACTTGCTTCGGATCAACCCCCACCAAGCTCTCGGATTGCTTCCTTTGATTAGAATAGCCTAGTTGAGCCGCGCCTTCCTTCTGATGCACCTTTCCAGATAAAGGTCAAAGTTGAATCATACACGATTGCTCATTGTATTGTTGATGAAGGAGCCTTAGTTAGTATTTTGTCTGCTCGTGCTTGGCAAGGCATGGGATCTCCCAGCCTTCTGTCGATTGTTAGTCAGTTACTGGCGTTTGATAGAAGAACTTGTATAGCCTTGGGAATTCTTTCTCAAACACCTGTTACTTTAGGTGGGAAGATCGCCTTAGTTGACTTCATGGTGATAGAAGGCCCCTTAGACTTCAATATGCTCCTTGGACGTGATTATGTCTATGCCATGCAAGCTGTGGTGTCAACATTCTTTCGTGTGATGTACTTTAATCATGGCGAATAAATTGTCACTATCGATCAATTGGATTTTCCTGATCTGTCTCCTAACCCAACTAGAGACCAGGTCTTTCCTTTATTGATCCCCAATGTTTCTATAGACACTACCCCGCCACAGGTGAGCTATGTGGCCTTATGTCCTTTGCATTCAATTGCTACTGAGAAGCAGCCTTTGTTTTCATGCTTACCTTCTCAGGACTTGGTCCCAGCAGTTGACCAGGTGAGTCATCCTATACAGACCATGGAGCCTCCTCTCCACTCTGTTGATCCATTTGAAAGTTTAGACATGTGTCCTATCTCGGATGATCTTCTTCCTTCAGATGAAGTCTTCCTAGAGTCTTTGATACAGTCTGATCTTCTATTGGATGTTGGTTCAGTTGTGACTAAGTCTAACCCTGATTCGCCTAATAATCCTGACCTTTCTTCTTATATTGGTATTGTTGAGTCTTTTGACTCTTCCTTTAAACAACAAGTCAGTGATCCTGATGAGCTTGATTTTTCTTATGAACTTTTCAACTCCCATGTTACTGAGTTTGTTCTTGCAGACTCTATCTCCCTTGTTGATTTTTGCTCTCCTTCTGAGTTTGATCTTACTGATTATAAACCCTCGAGCCTTGGTGCTATAGAATCTTCTTCGGTTGATTCTGCCTTGACTTTCGCTTTTGTAGAAGATAGCAAAGTCACATGTGTTTTTGCCAAAGTGACCCGCATCAAATCTTTTCTTCTGAATATGATCTTGATGTTGTTGTTTCTTGGAGAAAGGATTTGTAGTTGGATTCACAATTGTTTACTGCCATCTCCCTGTTGTTTAAGTTGTAACTGCATTTGCATGTCCCTTGCTTGCACTTATGAGCCTGATGTCGGCTTCCACACTTTTAGCTCGTTGTATAAGCCCTCATCTTTGTTCTCATCGTCGCCAAGCCTTGTATCATTTTGCCTTTGCAACTTGACACCATTTACCTTGATGAGACATTCCTCGAGTGTCTTTACCTTGCTCTTGTTCCTTGCATTATGCATAGGTTTGTTCCTCGTGCTTGGAACTAGTTTCGCTTGCCCCTGACACTCGTCTCCTCGCATTTAGAGCATTCTTTCTGCTCTCCTTCGAGCTCGTTAAAAATAGTAAGGACGTTGCGAGTTGACTTTTCTGGACGCATTAAAACTTCAAGGGAAAGATATTGAGTTTCTTTAGGCCCAGGACTAACTCCTCAAAATAGACTTAACTACCGAGTAAACTTTCCCATTCATGCTTGTTAAGAATATGTGAACGAGCATCCACATTGGTGGTAGGTTATCACTTTCTCAGACCATGTGGAATAATACGAGAAAGGAACACTCTCTTTTCTTCGAAACTGAGAAGAGTATTCTTAGGCATAGGTTTATCACTTTTCCGGACCCGAGGGACTAAACTTAAGGAAAAGGACCCCCCCAGTATGAGCTTAGTTTTCTCTTTTTCGTGCTCTGGACCAAAACATGAAAAAGATTATGAGTGTACTTTATGTCTTTGTCATGCTCGTTAAACCCTAAAGAACAAAGCATCGAGTTTATTGTTGTAAGCCCCATTCCTCATAATCAAATGGATCTTTCTGAGTGATCTTGCCTTCCTTCACACTCGTAAAACTCAGTCTATATGCTGCTTTTGAAGGAGCATTAGGTAGGTGGTAATTTAACCTTTTTCGGACCTTCCTGACTAAGTACGAAAAAGGTGCACCTTTTCTTCTTCGGAAGTTAAGAGAGTTCTTCTTTGGTATGTTTTATACTTTTTCGGCCTCAGGAGACTAAATTGGACGAAGAAACACCCCCCTGTAGTCTTCTTTGGAGTTTTCAGACTCTCTAAACTATGAAAACATCGTTGAGCATGTACTAGTTTGGGCTTGTAAAATCCATGAATCAGTGCTTTATCAAGCATTCTTCTGTCTTTTCTTCGAGCTTGCCAAAAATGAAGATGGTCTCGAGTTTGCTTTCTTGGACTCATTAAACCTTTACAAGAAAGAGGGGAAGGGAAGTTCATTCACATGTTTTTTAGATCATGGCGGCAAGTCTTGTTTCCTTGAACAAAGCACCAGTTTTGAGTCTATCAATAGTTGGGTCCTATTATTTTGACCTTATCCTAATTAATAGTTTCTTACTCCTCCAGTTGGTCTCTTTTCCAATTATATGGGGAATCTGTCAATGTCTCCTACATTGTAGATTTGTGTTGTTGGTCCTTTTGTGTCAAAAGCTGCCTAAGTCACTTTTGTGTCATGCTCACTGTTCAAGGATTAAACCTTTGTCGGCCATTCTGCAGATGCCTTCACCTTTTGTGTCGGCCATTCCCTGGTATTAGTTCATTACATCATGTCTTCAGCGTCTCTTGTCGTGAAATTTAGTACCAATTCTAGATCCAATTAGTCTTTGACTTACCTCATGTTGGATGATGAGGGATGCCTTAATGCCTTCCTTCCAACGGATCTCGTCCTATCAATTGCAACACATCTTACTCTAGGAATGAGGTTTAGATTTTTATGACAGTACCTTGGGGATTGTAGTCATTAGTGGCAATTTCCCTCGCTATTGGGTAGTGGGAATACCTTAATGTCTCCTACTCAATGGATTCTTCAAGTGTTCGACTTCAAGTCCTTGTACTCACACTTATTAGAATGTACTAGGTACCTTGGGGACCATTTTCATTAATGGTGGTTTCCCTTGTGTTTTTTAACGGTTCTCATCATTGACCGATAATCAAACGGTTTCCTCCATGTTCGACTTCAACTCCTTTATTCGCATGGTTAGGATTCGTACCTTTTTTGGGCGGTTTGGATTGAAGACCTTGGGCCAACAGTAGCATCATCATTTTGCTATTGCTCAAGTTGCGCAAGACCTTGTCACACTTTATATGATATTTTGCTGAGACATAGATCCACCTTGTATTTTTGTGGCTATGATTGATTGTTGAGTATGGATCCACCTTGTTCATTTGTGGCCATGACTCCTTTAGATTTGATATGGCGCTTTTTTGCATATTGAGCGACCATGATAGTTTCATCAGTTATACATATGTTGGATCCGCCTGTATCTTTATGGTGATATTTGTATATGGACTTGTATGTCCCAGAGATCAGTTTTGTCTGACATTTATCTCTCTTCAGGTACCTTTGTTCGAGCCTTTTGATCTTGGATTCTCTGCTCTCTCCATACTCAACTGTTTCCTTTATAATGCATTTCAGCTATCGTCTTCCCCTATAACCTCATACATTAGGGGGCATATGTTATAGCTCAAAATGACACATCTTTGCCTGTGACCACTTTCCTATGTTTCCACCGCATGTCGACACTTCAAGAAAGTCACTGAAAAAACACCTAACTTGGAGGACTCATATCTTGAGTTTTGTAACTTCGTTTGACCTCATCTCTACACCATTAGAAAGGTATTTAAGTTAGCTAAAACTTTCCAGAAGACACCAAAGTCTGGCAATGCCCAGAAATACCCTAAAAATGAGTGTTTAATGTCTATGTGACTTTCCTTAAGGAAACCCACGTATGTACGCGAGTTGCTATATATAATAGTCATGTACACCTTAAATACACAAATTTATACATTGCAACCCGCATATACCTCCTTGTGTACGCGACTGTTGTCTCTGCAACCCACGTACGCCTCCTGAAAATGTCAAAAAAATACGTATTTTGAAAGTTGGATAGTTTGGGTAGTTATGCAACTAACTCCTTCAGTTGTAACTACTTTGTCTTCGACCCGAACTCTTCATTAAGCATATAAATAGAGGTAGGGAGGTCCATGAGAGGAGACTTGAATATTTGCATCATTATGCTGGAGGAATCAGGACTCTCTTTACCCACACCTTTGCCCTAGAAGCATTCTCCTTGTGTTGCAGAGTTTGGAGGCTGAGTTCCTTGGAGAAGAGAAGCAACAGAACTAGATCAAGGTTTTGTGAGGTGCCGAACTTGAAGAGAAGGTATACTTGTACTTGTTTTCAAGATTAATAAAGATGTGATGTCCTTATTCTTCCCAAATAATTGTTCAATGTGTGATTGAATCTCTATTTATGATCATATGATGATGTTAGTCAAATCATTATTTCATGTTTATTTGATTATCATTTATTTATATGTGGTCATATTGGTTTGAGGAAGGTATAATTCGTTTTGCAGGTCTCTTGGGGAAGAGGAGCAGGAGAAGGGCTAGAGAAAGCTTGGACCAGCCTTCAGTTAATTAGGTGTGGACCTTTCTTATCTCTAAAACTTGCTTATATATGCTTGCTGAACATTATACATCCACCTTTCAACCCCAATACGTTGATGGCCTCTTAAACCCCAGCCATAGGAAACTTTCCTTTACAACACCACTGTAACAAGGTTGTACGAGAACGTCATTACCAAGTTTAAGAACAATGAGGTTTGGTTGAAATATATTAATTGTACTAAAGGAGTTAAGAAAGGTTTCCTCCTCTCCCCTACCCTTTTTGGTATATACATTTATAAGTTAGAAGGTTGCTTAATAGAGGCAGGCTGCACTGACACGATGTTAACAGGAATCACCATCGTCCTCCTTCTTTATGCTGATGATATTGTTCTACTAGCAAGATGTCCCACGATGTTAGCAGGAATTGACATCCTCCTCCTTTTTTATGATGATGATATTGTTCTTTTTGGTAAGATGTCCCTCTGATCTTGATAAACATCTAAGAATTCTCAAGGATTTCTACTCTGGTATGGGCATGACTGCCAATACCAACAAAACCAAATTTACGTTGATAAAATATAATAAGGTCACTTATGCTCCTTTTTTGTATGTTAATAGCAACTTGGAGGAAGTGACTTCCTACACATATATAAGGATTAGTATCCATCACAAGCTTAACTGAACTACAACATCAAGAAAAGGATCAATGGAGGGTGGAAAGCTTATTTTGGCCTTGAAAACAATCGTAAGTTGGCAAACCTTGTGATGCAGGATAAAATAAATTCCTTTTTGAAATTCTCCTCACTCCCATTCTCCGGTATGGTTATGAAGTTTGGGGTTGCAACCTCTTTACAAAATATTGGAGAAGGATTGAACAAATCCAACAATAGTTTATAACTTACGATATTAAAATTAAAAGCAATATGCCATATCCTATTTTCCTTATTGAAGTGGGTTTTTCCCACATTGAGAGCATAACTATGACTAGGCAACTAGTGTAAAGAAAAAAAATTAAATAACTTGGGAGACCAAAGACTTCCAAAAATTGCTTTAATTTCCAGTCAAAACCACCTAAGGCTTAAGTGAGGGTTGCATAAAGATGCCATGTCTTGGTTAAAGATGTGGGGGATTGACGAAAAATGTCACTCTACAAAATATAGATGATATTAAAAATATTATTACTTCGAAGTTCAAAGAGAAGTTATTATGTGATGAAAATTTAGAAGATAAAAACAAATTAAGATTTTACAAGGATGTCATTAACCTTAATCTTGAAGATCAAAATTATCTCTCTATTTGAACTAGTGTAAAGAAGAAGATCTATATAGTTAAAATAAGAATGACTCTCATGAGCTACATAGTGAAACAAGGTGTTGGACCTTTCCTAAAACTTCATATGCTGAAGGATATGTATCTTTGTGAGGGTATGAGTGTTAAGGATGAAAACACTTCCTTTTAGATTCCCTTTACATACACCCACATAAGATATCAACTTCAAAAATTTTGTTACAATACAAACCTGCCCAACCTTCTATCTCGTCAAAATTATGGTAATTTAGGAATGCTCCTTTCCAAGCTTTTTGAGTACATAAATAAAACTCTATAACAAACCAAAGAATTTCTTATTTTATTATTATTATTAAAGTTCAGTAAACCAAAATTGGTCAAGTGGATGTTAACAATCACCATCATCATTATGATATTTATTATGGTTCATAAGTGTAATTATTATTTTTAAATCTTGTATATGATGATGATTGTTTATAAAAAAAATTGAAAAGATTTAAGAGATAATTCCTTACAATGATTGATGACATCTTTCTTAAACTTGTTGGGTTTGCATAAGTTACTACATAGATTCCAATTAGATATTTGTTAGCTAATATTAGGGAATTACCCAAATACTAAACAAAATTGACAACAATCCTCAAGGGCATAGGAGAGTTGAACATGTGACCTCCATGGGTCTTAGAAATGCTTTGTCTCCTATGAGGTGGGATTAGTGAGGTGCACTGCCTCTCAAACTCCTACTCGTAACTACCACTGAATGGTGTCACCTCCCCAACTTGAACTAACCCTAGAGGCTAAACTAATATACATAGGATCATGGTACTAGGTGCAAAAGGGTTTGTTTAAATTTCCAAAGTTTATTCTTTTGCTAATTGAAATGCTCAAAGCTATCGT
>LPNX010686685.1:340686-373228 GCA_001517045.1 Pseudotsuga menziesii | reverse complement strand
CTCATGTGGAAAAACCACGACACGAAAGACAGCAGATGCAACAGCAGACATTGCATAAGTCCAATTCCTACCCAGAAGCAAATTGTAGTCCAATGGAGCATCAGTCACTTCGACTTCAACAGACACTGCTTTGCCAGCCAACTTAATCTCAAAAGCTGGTAGGATACCATGTGGACGGAAAGACCTTCCATCAAAAGCAGTAAGTAAAGTGGTTGATGGGACCAGCTCTGGGGATCCAAGAGCTTTCCAACAGGCCAGGGACATAACACAAGTAGAGTCTCCCTCATCAACAACAGCTCGTCCAATGGCCTTACCACCATGGACAACATCTATCGATAGAGCTACATGGTAAGGGAGGCGAATTTTAACATCAGAGAGATTAAATTTCGCTAAGAGACTCGAAGAGTCCATGCTACCTAAAGCTGCTAAGAGGGCATCCCGCTGGGCGGGACATCTCTGTAGCACCTCCAAAGCTGACATTGCACAAGGAGTCTGAGCCAAATCTTCAACCACAGAGTAGTTAGAAGCGGCTCGGGCATTTGGGTTATGCAAAGTCTTCTTAAAGACACCTTTGGGTATCTTTGGCATTATTTCCGCAGGTTTCTCTATAGTGAGAGGGTTGGAAGATTCAACTACAGCTTTACCCTTCTCATCGGTCTCTTTCTCGTATTTTTTGTTCCTGGTTTGTAACAAAGTTGAGGATCTAACCATGTTGATATAATTGGGGTCAGGGCAGCTTGAGTGCCCCCTGCTATGGTAGAAGCTGAAGCAGAATTCTGCCCTTGGGGAAATGGATCCTTCAGGACAGCCGGCGGTTGAGCTTGGAGCAGCTTCTGAGCTTATTCCATGAGGGGACAAAGATGAGTAAGGTGGTCCCCTTGGCACAACTTACAAGGGAACTTGACTTTCTTCTTTTCCTTTTTGCCCCCATCAGCATTGTTTGCGGGCTTTGGCTTGTTTTGATTTTGGTTTCCCTCTCCCTTTTTACCTTTCTTCTTCTTCCCGCCGGGCTGCTGATTGCCCTTCGAAGAGGTTTGAGCAAAAACATTTGCATTTTGGGATGAGGGGGCAGCCTTTGCTGCCTCCACTGTAGACTGTTTGAAAGACAATTGGTGAAGTTGTTTTGTCAAAGACTCTACAGTGGGAGAGTTTACGGACCCAACCACACCATCGGCATGGGGTCCAGGCTTGGGTTTCTTGGCCTCATGTGAAGGCCTTTGTGCCTCAGGGATAATTTCGTATAGAATCCCAGACTGTGAATAAATCAAGTCCAACTGTTGGGCCCTGAGTATGGCTTCTTCTTCACTAGTCACTCCTGATGTGGAAACATCCTTAGAAATGTATGGCAACAATGACTTAAGGAACCACTCTAATAGAAACTCAGGAGGTATGGTAGCTTTGATAAGACTCTTTCGACTCCTCCACTCTTGGATATGATCCGAGATGTGGGTTGCCTTGTTTTGTCTGAAAGTGGACAACAAATCCGTTCTGAAATTGTAACGAACTGGAAGCTGAAAGTGACTGAGAAAAGCACTAGATAGGTCCCAGAAACTACTAAAAGCAGCAGAAGGCAACTCAATGTACCATTTTGCCGCAGTGCCAGTCAAGGTCCTCTGGAACAGCCTCAGTCTCACTGAATCTTCATTCGATGAGTTGGAAGAACACCATAAATGGAAGGTGGTGGCATGAGCCCCAGGATCTTCACCAGCCTTACCTTCGAACTTAGGGATGTCCGAGGGCAGTTTGGTGGGAACAGGTGGCCACAAGGGGTCATGCCTCACCGGATCATTCATCAATTTGGATAAGTCTGGCAAGTTCAAAGTTGCCAGAAAAGGAAGTTTGGGCCTAACCGGTGCACTAGATGTGCCAGCTTGGGGATTAGAGGGTCCAGCCCCCGAATTCCCATAGGTAAAGGTGGGGTTGCCCCCTGACACCGATTGTGAAGTGGGAAGGTTGCTTTGAAATGGATTCCGTCCGTAGGCCACAGGATTTTGGGTGGGAGGTGCAGTGTAAGTGGTTCGGGCCATCCCCATAGAAGCTGGGG
This sequence comes from Pseudotsuga menziesii, assembly GCA_001517045.1. Taxonomy (NCBI): domain Eukaryota; kingdom Viridiplantae; phylum Streptophyta; class Pinopsida; order Pinales; family Pinaceae; genus Pseudotsuga; species Pseudotsuga menziesii. The sequence goes on along the minus strand of LPNX010686685.1, from coordinate 371,184 downwards.
TCTGAAAGACTGGAGCAGGTATCCCTCCGCTAAACAAAGAGAAGGGAGAGCTCGAGTATGGGACCGAAATAGGAGTATGGAAGCTCTGCCCATAAGAGGTGTTGCCTCCAAACTGCACTCCTACATATGAAGGAGTTGGACCTACGTATGGACTGGATGGGGGAATATGCCCCCCATTCCAAGGAAATCCTTGGACATAAGCCAAGGATCCTACCGGACCACTCTGAGTAGTGTAAGGGAAGGAAGAGGGAATGGTAGGTATACTGGGGATCCCAACAATAGTGTTACCAGAAATATCTCCTATGTTGGAGTGAACCGGTGGTTGAACCACCCGGTTCGCTGGAGTCAAAGGGGTAGAAGGCAAACTAGATCTAGGGGCACTAACCGGGGGAGGTAGTACCCCTTCAACCGGAAGGGTTGAGGTAAACACAAAAGCACTCTCTTCCGCAGAAGACATGACTCTACTCAAAGGGACACCTACTACTGGTGAACTAAAAGGTCTAACTTGGACGATCACAGGATCGTTAAGATCAGTCAAGGGAGAGTTAAAATTTCTTGCAAACTCGTCAGTCTGCAATTCTTCTATCTCGACTGTGTCAAAATCAAAATGGTTAGCTATCAATTCAGGTTCACCAAGAACCTCACTTACTCCTACTGGTTCAAAAGAACCGTCTGTGACTAATCTCCGCCTTTGGGGTAAAGGTGGAGGCTCCAATGTAGTGAGAGGAGGAAGGTTTCTCAACCTTCTTGACCTTCTAACAAGTTGGTCCTCCATAATTAAAAATTTGACTAATCACACCCTAAGGTCAACTAAGCACAAGCAAATCCATAGAGCATACACTAAAAAGATCCTAGAGTCTCAAGCAATCAAACCAGGGTATAAAGATATGCTTTCCCGAAGAAAGCTTATGAACGATTACTTGGCGTCCTTGAGGGGTTCTCAGGCACAAGCGGAGGAATCACCCACCACCCTCTTGCACTTTCAACAAGGGTTACCTTCCAAGCCCGTTCAAGGTGAACCAGAAATAACCTTCCGGTTTACCTAGGTATGAACCCTAAGAGACAAGAGACTAAAGGCTACCTTGACAATACCAGTTGTCTGGGGGGACAATCGCAAGCCGAACTCGTACGCATGGGCAAGGTAGCTGAGCCCGAAACTCTGTCTAGGACAGAATCCCCAGATGCGTAAAAGTCCTGGGTTACGTTTTGACAAGGATTCAGAGGGTTATCTCCTCTGTCCAAGCCTCCACGCGGCCTAGTGCTTAACTCCCGTTTGAGAGGAGCTTCCCACATACAGTGATAGAATCAAGGATTTACCTAAAGAACGGTCCACTACGTCTGAGTTTATAACTTGTGGGAAGTTTACACTCCTTATCCCATAAGTCTAGCCTAAGCTAGTAGGTGAAAGGCCCCTAAAAATAAAAACTTACTAGTAAATTTTAATTTATGCGTTTATTTTAGAGGGCTGTTTCTTACTCAAGAGGAAATGGAAGTGATATACTGTATGGTGTTTTGACTCAGCAAGAAATAAATGAAAGTAAAGTGCATTCAAAGCAAACTACTACTATAAAACAAACTTCTTTTCATTTTTTCAAATATGTATTGATGAACTAAAGCACTGATAAGAGAAACTAAACCTATGTTTTTGTAATTTTCTGAGATTATATATTTTTAAAATGAAGCAAACACTACTTATGCAAAAATCACAATGCAAAAAACTAACTATGTTTTGTTTTCACTTTAACAATTGCTCAAAGAAACTACTATGCATCTACAATGCACTATGTTTGAGTCAACTTGAAACTTATGAACTGTATACAAACTACAAACTGAAACAAACAGGCTGACAGAACCAACAGACCAGCAAGAGAAGCAGGCTAGGAACCTAGCTTGGGTGCAAACAATGATGCAAAACCACTGCAGACTTAAAAAGGTAAGTGCAAACCAGCAACTGTCAGAAAGCAGACTGGAAAAACAGAGCCCAAGACCCTGATCACTGATCTGGACTAAGACACTTTAACCAAGAACCCAAATAGGCCAAATGCTTCAGGATGCAAACAATAAATAAATCAAGTAAAAGACTCAATGGCTTTCAAAAAAGCACTAAGATGTGATCACCTGAGGCAATCAAGCAAACTCTACAGCAATCTTAAAGAAAGTCTTCCCAGAAAACAAGGACTATAACAAGAAAAGACACAAGCAAACTCTTCTTTAAAAATCCAAATCTTTAGGAGTATTCGCGACTGTCTAGTAGTGCAACTCGCGAATGCTCGCAACTGTGCAGTATAACAACCCGCGAATGCAACTTTATACTCGCGACTGTCCAGTAGGACAACCCACGAATGGGTATAAAATTTTCTCAAAAGCAAAGAAAAAACCCTAAGACTTTCAAACACTGAAGTAAGCAAGAGCCAGGATAAAAAACCACAGTCAGACTCACAAGCAAAACTGGTCAGGATAACAGAAATGACCTACAACAGTCTAGGCTTTCCTAGTGGAGTCGCTAGTTCTGTTGTAAGGGATTATGCACCTAATAATCGTAGGTCGGGGGTTACCAACATACTCAAACACTTGCAGACAATTGACTTCAAAAGTGTAGAATAGGAAATAGGAGGGTTAAAGGAACTTACTTGTTAAACGACGTTCGATCCTTGCTAGTCCTCTTCCAATCTGCTCCACTTCCAAAGTCTCCAAGGTTCACTCCTCTTTCACCTGTTCAAAGACAATCTTCCAGATATAGAATGATTCATATATATATGTTAGAAGGTTAGATAATTCAAATATGAAATACTGAAGCATAAACAATTATCAAACCAAGATATATGAGACACATGTGGAAGAAGTAATCTCTTTATTATCAATAATGAGAAAGTTCAGAGTACAACCAAACGTCTGAGACAAGGACTCCTCTGTCACCAAAGGATTTTGAGTTTCACTGCTCCAAAGACTTCTGTAAACAATCCACCAGCATAACTTTGCTCCAAAGTGTCAGTATCTACAACCCTCCCCAAGGCCTGTATTTATATGGGTGAAATAAGGCAATTCTCGAAGGTTAGGGAGGTTATAGCAGTTAGGAAGATTAAGTAAAATGACTCAACTAAACTCCCATTAGCACGTGATTTTGTGTTTTCATGTTAAGAGGCACTTTCGTGGGTATGTAGTAGAGCAACCCACGAATCACTCGCGACTCTGTATTAGCGCAACCCGCGAATAAAAGGATTCGTGACTTGCTGTGAAGGAGACTCACGAATGATGCACGAGTTGTCTAAAAGGAGAGTCGTGAATACATCCCAACATGGCTAAATGGCAAAGTAACTAGCTGGATGAAAGTAGAATGTATTTCATGACAAGCCAAGCTATAGTGTTAAGGGCAAACCTCTATCCATAAGTGTCCTTTTGTGTGCCGACATGAGGGATATCAGCACTCGGACGGAGAGGTGCCACTCAGGTGTATAACACATATGAAAAAAAATAAAGGGAGAAAAGCGTGTACAATGTGTAAGGGAAAAAAATGATGTACAAAGTTCAAATAAAAGAACATGATTTAGAAGACAATTTTTAAGAGTTTTTTTTCTTATAAATGGTTTGATTAATTTTGAGATTTCCTTTAGGAGATCGAAAAAAGAAGTGAGGGAGCAAAATATCGACCCGGAATCCTATTGTTGAAAAAATTAAGAAGAAAATTCTTGGATGGGGAGCAGGCTGGCTAAATCTGGCATGGAAGTTGGTTTTGATAAAAGTTGTCCTTAACAGTTACCTCCTTTATCAATGCTCTCTCCTACTAGCCCCTTCCAAAATGATCACAATGATTGAAGCCCTTTTGAGATCCTTCCTCTGGCATGGAGGGAAAACTAGCGGTGGGAAAAAGTTTGCCTTGATCAGCTGGAAGAAAATCAAACTGCCAAGGACGAAGAGAGGATTGTGAATCAGAGACTTGAAGACCCATAATCTAGCCATGGGAGCTAAATTGCTATGGAATATGGTTGATTCCAAGCCATCCTGGTGCAGTCAGGTGCTTAAGAGAAAATATTTCTCTGGCCCGAGACTTCGATGTCTAGATAAAGAGCAAGAAAACAAGAATGTCTCTCTCATCTATTCCCTTTGTAGGAAGGCGCTATCCAAGTTCAAAGAAAATATTCATTGGATCCCAGGCAATGGTAAGCTAATCAATATTTGGCAAGATGTGATTCTTGGGAAATCTCCACCGGATTTGCCAGGATTAAAACAATGGATGGAATCGATGGGAATCAAATCTCTTTGGGATATTTTAGTATGGGAAACTGAAGCACCATATCGTTGGGCCGACTGGTGTCTCCCCAACTGTCCTGCAGTCTTCAACGATGATAAAATTCAACTGCTAAACTATCTAATTGGTATAGCACCCATGGCCAAAATGAGAAAGGATCAGCATGGATGGGGCAGCATATCTGGTAGGTACACAACGACTAAAGGTTTCAATCATTTCAACATTGTTCCAAATGTCCCTTATAACTCGGTTGTCTAGAAAATAATTTGGGAATGCAGCACATTACCCAAAATTAATGTGTTTTCTTGGACGCTGATGCATGACAATATTCTTACTGGCGATAATCTGATGAAGAGAGGATTTGCTGGTTCATATCGATGTTCAATGTGTGCAACAACCAGCAAGAGTATACAACATCTCTTCTTAGAATGCCCTTATGCCAGATTAGTTTGGAATGAAATTCTGAATCCATGGGAGGTCGAGACTCAATTGCCATATAATATTTAGATGTGCTTTCTCAATTGGGTTAAAATGTATAATGAAGATCTGGAGCAGAAAAAAGGCCTCAGAGTTTGTTGGATGAAGATCCCAAAAGTCATTTGCTGGTGCATATGGATTGAGCGTAATCATAGAATATTCCTGGAAACAACTCAACCGGCTTGGAAAATAGCAATCAAGACAAACGCTTTAATGGGTGAGATTGTAAGTGTTGTGAGGATTCCCAATAACAACGCTAAGCTAACAGATAAAGAAAGTAATTGGCTGCAAAGCTTTAACTTTTCTGCTGAAGCAAATGTGGCTAATAAAAAGTTGGAAAACTAGGAAATTAGATTCGACAAGTCTCAGTTTGAGAATTGGATGGAAGAAAGGAAGATTTTCAAACCGTTTTTCGATGGAGCTTCCAAGGGGAATCCAAGAAGAGTGGGAGGTGGAGGGGTTGTTATTTGTCTGGAAGGAAATAATGTTATAGAGTACTACTAGAATATAGAGCACGATTCCAATAATATGGTTGAGGCATATGGGCTGTGGCAAGGTCTCAAGCAGTTGAAGGAAAAAGGAGTGGGTGAAGTAATGGTATTTGGAGATTCTCGGTTAATAATCCAAGCAATGAATGGGGGACTTAAGTGCAGGAATTTAAGTTTAGTAAGGTTGACTAATAGAATCATATCCCTTTCTAAGTCATTTAGGCAAATAGATTACTTTCATATCCTTCGTGAGTTAAATTCTAAGGTGGATCATGCTGCTAATAAAGCTATGGTTGTTGATAGAAATGAATTGTATGTAAATCAGCTACTAAGTCTCGATTTCCCCCCTTAGCATGATTCTGGTTTAACTGATGTAGTTACCAATCATAAAGAAAGTAGATTAAAGTTATGGTTGTTCAAACCAGTATGTAATTTCAGCGAATCCATTGCTGAGCTCCAATTTATAACATACACGTTTTTGTCAAACAAAAAAAAATTAAAATTTCCTTTAAAATTAAGATTTTTTTAAATTCTAAATATTAGATAACTAATTTTTAAATAATATTAGATAATATTTCAAAACTTTGAAAATTATACTAAGTCAAGTGATTATAATTATTTTTTTATAAATAATTTAATACATAAAAAAACATAACATTCATTCAAAACATTTTATACAATATGTAAATCTAATTGATAGATTATTTATTAATACATTAAAAAATAACATTCATTCAAAACATTTTATACAATATGGGATTGACAGATTATTTATGCCAATATATGAATAGTAAAATTGTTAGAACATCATGAACATCAAAATTCAACGCTAACTACTTTTTTTTTTTTTTCAATGTGGTTCACGCGTCGGCTTGACCGACGGGCTACGTCCACGGAAATAAATCAGGCGGGCCCACCCGAAGGGGCCTCACACCTTCAGCACACTTCATGCCTAACCCCAAGGGCGTCAATGAGAGTCGAACCCGTGACCTCTATACCAAGAGGCCTAGCGACGGGTGCTCAACCGATTAAGCTAACTCTTGGGGCTAACGCTAACTACTTATTATCAAACTTTTTTTTATTATTACATCAATCTTTTCAAATACATCCTCTACCTAAACCTTTTCTCTTACCTTATTTGTTTTCCCTTTTACATATCTATGGATTTATTCTTTATTTGTTTTCCCTTTTGCATATCTATGGATTTATTCTTTATTTGTTTTCCCTTTTACATATCTATGGATTTATTCTTTATAGTTCTTTGCATTAACAACTTCATATAAAGATTTTTATAAACTTGCTTTGGAATTAATTATATCTTTTAGGCCATTAGATTTTAATAAAAAAATTAACTCATTTTTTCAATTTTTTTGATTTATATCCATTGTGGTTTTGTGGTTTTATTGTCTTATATTTATTGGGGTGACTCATTGGGTTACATGTTTATATATTTTTTCTTTCTTAATAATGATGATGATGGTGTTCTTATTTATTAATATCAAGTGAGACCAATTTTGATTTATTAGACTTTAAAAAGATAATTAGTTATCTAATCTTTTTTAGAATTTTATTTATATCTTCTAAAAACTTTAAGAGAAGTATTCATAAATCACTATACTTGTAATTAAAAAAGCCTAAAAACATTTTCCTTACACAAAAACCACAAATTCTTTATTAGTCAACACCTTCCACCCTAAAACTATTAATCTATGCAAAATAAAAATAAAAATAAAACATAACATATGAAAATATATATATTGAAATGATATTAAAACAATAAAATAATATTGATATTATATTAAAACTAGTTAAATAAATAGAAGAGTATAATAATACTAATAACAATAATAATAAAATTGCAAAAGAATTAAAGTAATAATTTTTTAAAATATTTTTTTATTTTTTATTTTTTATAAAAATTAAAATTGTTTGTATTCTATATATCATATCCATATGTTTACTCAATTTTGTTTTATTTTATTTTTCATTTTGTTTTTTTATGGAAAAGAGAAACTTTCCTATCTACTATCTTGAGTTGTTTTTATAGCTCCATGCTATGCCTTTACTAGAATTGAACTTAGCTCCTCATCAATGGACCCAACCCATTTGGACCCATAGCTTTGTTTGGTTAAGGAAAGAAGGAAGGAAATATTTTAACGTCCGCGAGGCTAAGAATAGCATATGGGACAAACCAACTCGCACACTGTTTTCTGCAATTCAATCCTTTGTTTATTCAACTTGATGATGAGCGCCCCCAATTTTTCCATAGTCCCCTCGTTAAATAAATCATCCCAAGATTTATCCACCAAGACATTTGTGTAACTATCCCTACTGTCCTTAAAGGCTTCCCACTCTAAAATGAAGTGTTTTTATGTCTCCACCTTACCAGCGATGCAAAAAATACACACTCTTTCTGCCCAAGCTTCTTTTGGCCTTTTCCAGCGCCCGGTCTCACAACGGAGTTGATGGGAATTAGTTCTTAATTGAGCAATGAGAATTTTGGCTTTCCAAGGGATATTGGCCCCTATGTACACCTTTTGATGCTGATTATAGGTAGGGTTAAACTCTTCAATATAACTTTCTCTTTCTCCCTAGCTCTTTATCCCAAGTTCACTTGTGGAACTTATTAATAACAAAAGCCTTTATTTCTTTACTATTCGTAGGGCACGTGCTCAAGCACATATCCCACTTGCTAAGCCATTTAATATTTTGTTGCATCCAAGTCTTCTTTCTTTTGCACAATATGTCATTGAATACAACCTTAGGCCATCTACCTTCTTCCATTTGCTCAACTCTTTTTAGATATCTTATGAGTCTCACCATAGTGATTGCTTCAATAGAAGCCACCCCCATTTCACTTAGCATGATTTCGTATGGCATTGAACTCTTAATTTTGAACTTGCTTGTGATCATGTGTTTTTTAATCTTTTCTATTTGCTTCCACTGTAAGTTAGAGGTACTGCTAGCCCAAACTTCACAACCATAGAGAACAAACGGGATCACTAAGAGCCCAAAAGGGGTTTGCATAGTTTTCCAATCCTATAACTCTGCCTCTCTGCACCTATTTTGGAAAGCATAAAATGCTTTCCAACCTCCCATAGTTCTTTTTTCCCTGCAACCTTCCCAACTCAAACTTTTGTTGAATTCGATTCCGAGGTACTTGTAATCTTCCACTACTTCAAGGGTATTGTCTTCAAAGTATAACTTATGTTGTTTATGTTTTCTTTTGCTAGAGAAAACTACCACTTTAGTCTTACTAGTATTTACTTGCATCTCAACTATTCTACAAAAGTGCTCAAGGGAAATCAAGTGCTCTTGCAAGCCAAGAGCAGACTTAGCAATCAAAATAAGGTCATCTGCATACAAAATAAGCCTTATCACATAATCGCCCATGAGAACGCCATCCCCTCCCTCTAAGTTTAATGACTCTTCAAGTTTGTCAATGTATAAGCCAAAAAGGGTAGGGGATAATGGGCACCCTTGCTTGACCCTGATATCACTTCTGAAACTTTCGGAGATACCATCTGATGTTCTGATTTTGACTTTGACATCCTCATATAGCCTGTGAACAGTTGATCTATGATGTATAGGAACCCCAAGTTCCTCTATTCCGTGCCATAGCTTATCCCTGGGAACCGTGTCAAAAGCTTTTTTGAAATCGACAAAGCAACAAATGGATTCCCCTTTTTTCTCCCACACTTTTTCAATGATGTGCCTTAAAGTAATACTAAGTCCACCGTGGAATGTTTAGGTCTAAAACTTGCTTGTTGTTAAATTTTCATATACTAAGCTAGATCATCAGTATTTCATTTCGATTTCATAACAAAAGCATATAAACAGGATCACTGAAAGATAGACAAGCACAACCATAGAAAAGAGAACACAAAGATTTATCCTGGGAAAACCCTAAAGGAAAAAACCTAGCAAAAGCTTCCTCAATATAGATGCCCCAAAAAGATAAAAGGTAAAACCAACAAGGAGATCAAAGCCTGATCCTCCTCCTTCTCCAACTACTCTTCTCTTCTCCATTAATGCACTACACAAGTGAGAGTGTGCGTGTCCAAATGAGGAGCACCACACCTCTATTTATATTCATCCGTTCACTTTAATTATTCATTCTGACATGTAGGCTCGAGTTACGCATGTAGGCTCAAGTAACCACACTAGGGTGCTAATGACCCACCTTTACAATTAGAGGGGACTACCTCATGACTCTTATTAGTTCTTCCGATTAGAAGCATCGGGATACAAAGTAATACAAGTGGTTCTCCCGATAGGACCCTCGAGGACCACAAAAAGATACATATAGAATATTCTTCGAAGTTACAATATTTCAACACTCCCCCTTAACAAGAAGGGTATTCTACAACAACATCAACAACAACAATACTGAGAGAGAGAGAGAGACCGAGGACATCATCAACATCATCAGGGTAACACGTTTATAAATCATTGGAAGCTTTTCAACATCATGTAGTCTTCATCTTCAATCTTCAGTCTTCAGCAACATCAACACTTTGACCACTTCGATCAGCAACAATATTTGACCGCTTCGATCAGCAACAATCTTTGACTGCTTCGATCAGCAACATCTTTGACCTTTCGATCAGCAGCAACATCTTTAGCACTTTGACCTTTCAATCAGCAACATCATCTTCGACACTTTGACCTTTCGATCAGCAACATCATCATCATACTCTGATCTTTTGAACAACAACAACATCATCATCATCATCATACTCTAATCTTTCGAACAGCAACATCATCATCATACTCTGATCTTTCGAACAACAACATCATCATCATACTCAGATCTTTCAAACAACAACATCGTCATCATCATACTCTAATCTTTCGATCTGTACGTCATCATCATCATCAACAACCTGCAATCCACAACACGAAGACGAAAGTCTTCGGATCACTTTTGGACCTAAGTCCAAGGATGATACAATCCTACCACTTTCACGAGGACCGAAATCTCCAAATACATTTTGAACCGAGGTTCAGGGATGATGCAATCCCACCACATTCACGGGGGCCGAGACCTCTTGATATATTTTGAACGGTGCAATCCACCACTTTTACGGGGGCCGAGACCTCCAGATACATTTTGAACCGAAGTTCAAGGATGATGCAATCTGCCACTTTCATGGGGGCCGAGACCTTCGGATACATTTTGAACCGAAGTTCAGGGATGATGCAATCCGCCACTTTCACGGGGGCTGAGACCTCCAGATACATTTTGAACCGAATTTTAGGGATGATGCAATCCCACCACTTTCACGGGGGCCGAGACCTCTGGATACATTTTGAACCGAAGTTCAGGGATGATGCAATTCCACCACATTCACGGGGGTCGAGACCTCTGGATACATTTTGAATTGAAGTTCAGGGATGATGCAATCCCACCACATTCACGGGGGCTGAGACCTTCGAATACATTTTGAACCGAAGTTCAGGGATGATACAATCCCACCACATTCACGGGGGCCGAGACCTCCAGATACATTTTGAACCGAAGTTCAGGGATGATGCAATCCCACCACATTCACGGGGGCCGAAACCTCCGGATACATTTTGAATCGAAGTTCAGGGATGATGTAATCCCACCACATTTTGAACCGAAGTTCAGGGATGATGCAATCCCACCACATTCATGAGGACCGAAGTCAGCGGATCTATTCTAGACAGATGTCCCAGGATGATACAATCCCTCTTCATTCTCGAGGACCAAGGTCACCGGATCACTTTAGGGCAGGTTCCCAGGGATGATACAATCCCACTGCAACATCACTACTCCCCTTTCGAGGAAGGTCCTTCCAAACCACACCAAGCTTGTCTCGAAAGTGTTCGAACTTTACTCAAGACAGAGGTTTCGTCAACACATCAGCAACTAAACCATCATTATCTACATCTTCAGTATGTGAATACTGAACTATCACCATCTGTATCTCCAGTATGTGAATACTGAAAGCATCAAAATATGGAATCACCATCATATGCATCTACAATATGTAAATACTGAAACATCATCTATATCTTCAGTATGGGAATGCTGAAACATCATCATCTGCATCTTATCTCGTATGTAGAAATACCAGATTTCTATGTGTTACAACGAAACACAGGGTTCTATGTCATCACAACTCTGGTTATCACATAGAATCATTGTAGTATCCATCTTCAGGTCAAAGAGACCTACTATCAGCTTCCGAAGCCATATGGCTTCACAACTTAGCAGAGCAATCTGCTATGTATTCTGCTTCAGCGGTGCTAAGAGAAACGCTGGACTGTTTCCTGCTAAACCATGAACTCATAGCAGACCCCAAACAAAAGCATCTACCTGATGTGCTTTTCCTGTCTGAGATACTTCTAGCCCAATCTGCATCTGTATAGTCATACAATCTGTAGTCATGGTTTACATCATAGTATAGACCAAAGTCTATAGTCCCTTTCAGATATCTCATCACATGTTTTGCGGCTATTAGGTGAACTCGTCTAGGTTGAACTAGATATTGACTCAAGGTGTTCACAACAAAACAAATGTCTGGTCCAATAATATGTCTGTATTGAGTCACATCCACTAACTCTGATGAGTCATCAACTAACAGCTTCAGGTTGGAGTCCATGGGTGTGGCCATGACTTTGCATTCCAATATATCAAATCTTTTCAAGCTTTGCACTGCATACTTTCCCTGATTGAGAAAGATTCCTTCATACTTCCAGACCTAGGAAATAAAGTATTAGACCAAGGTCTAAATTCTTCAGCGAACTTCTTCTTGCATTCTACAATCTGTTTCTCATTCCCTTTCAGAAATAGATCATTCACATATAGTAATAGTATGATAGGTTCATCTTCTACAACCTTGAGATAAAGGTTAGGATCAGCTTTACTCTTGGTAAAGCCCATGCTCGACAGGAAACTATCTATTCTTCCATACCAAGCTCTGGGAGCTTGCTTAAGGCCATAGAGGGCCTTCATCATCTTGCATATGTGAGTCCATCTGTCTTCAACTTCAAATCCTTGTGACTATTCGATGAAAAACTCTTTCTCAATCATACCATTAAGGGAGGCTTGTCTTTGATTCATCATGGAAGAAACTACCATGATAGTTCTGAAGGAAGTGTACCTTGCTTCCTGGAGTAAGTGTCTCTTCAGAATTAATTCCCTCTTTCTTATAGAAACCTCTAGCCACAAGTCTTTCCTTACTTCTATCAGCAACATATTTTATCTTGAAAATCCATTTGTAAGATACCACCTTCTTGCTTTCTGGTTTGAGTATTATATCCCAACCATCATTCTAGTATTCTTTCATCATAACATCTTCCATGAGTTCGTCTTGTCAGATCATCAACATATCCTAGTCTTCTGCATTCAACTTTGAAGGTTGGAACCCACTTTACTCTTGGTAAAGTCTCGATCCATCAGGAAGTTGTCCATCATGTCGTACCATGTCGAACTTAGATATCTTCTGTAGTCACTCCCCTTGAAGTGGAGTATCATCTTCCTTCTTCATTCTGTATAGGTGGTTATATGCTTGATATATACTAGTCAATAGAGTATGTCATGTCATAGTCTATTCTTTTTTAGGCAAATCACGAACCTTGCTTTGTACACTTGTTCTTGTAGATCCATACGTACTTCCCTTTATGTCTCGAAATCATATCATATACATCATTCCCCATGATCAACTGTTATTATTTGATCATAGCTTTCCTTTCTTCATCTTGTGTTATCTCTCATACCCATGGTGGTCTTCATCCTTCGAGGTGGATCTACCGCTCTCTGAAGCTCTTTCTTTCGTCATGGTGTCGCTGACCCTGGGAGCTTCATATTCATGTTTATTGGAGTGAATCTTGAATTGTCATCACTTGTTATTCGAAACAAGTCTCATCCTTCTTTTCTTGTAGGAGGTTGTACAGGACCTTTCCTACAATTCAAATGCACCAGTTGCATGGTTAGAACTATTTCATAAAACATATGCATAATGACAAATTCTTATGCATCATGCAACTGTTTAGCCAATACAACATTCATCCATATCTCACAGAAAATTTTCTAGATGCCTTCCATCTCTACCAGGACAACATTGAGATTGTGCACTAATCCAATATGTCAGCAAAGAGGTTTCATTCTAGATAACTAGCAATGGAGAGTTGTATAGCACCATGAGCTACTTACCCATCACATGCATATTAGTAGTATACTGTCATTAATGCAAACAGTCTATCATGCATAACACATCAACTAAATATAATCAAATGCATAACGAAACAATATCATGCAATGACATTTGAATACTTATCTTTTGTTTGTTTCGTGGGTAGACTCCTTGATCCTTCTACTTCATCATCTTCTTCATTCATGAAATCATCATTTCTTATCCAAATGATAAGATGGATAAGAGGTTCGTCAAGAATTGAGTTCTTCATATTCCTCATCGCTTGATCTTCAATTTCTCCCATCTTCTTCTTCTCTTCTTATGAGTCGACTGGAAGTAATCACTTCCTTCTGGCACACATTCCTCGCATGAATGAATCCCATGATCTTGGGAGGCTATTCAAGGTGGCTATCACCACTTCTGCATTCTTCACTTCTTCTTTTACCTGTTTCTTAAGGTCATCTTCTGATGTATGTTCTTTCCTTCAAATAGCTTGATCAAGGAATCAAACATCTTTGGTGTCTTTAGGGAAGACACTTGCGGTACAAGTTGATCTGTGATTGAATCAACAATGATCTTCTTGGCCTTGTTCAAGTTCTTCTTGTGTAAGGCTTTGAGCCTCATCTCCCTCTAGAACTGGAATCTCTCTACTCATGTAGGTGTCCAATTCATTTTCTCCAGAGAGATCAAATACTTCCATGCTTGGAAGCTGTCAACTTCACCAAGCTTATCATCAAGCTGATGTGATAGATCACTTTGAAATGAGAACCTCAAATGCAAATAGCAAAAGATTAGATCTTATCGATTTGAGGTGTCCGTCCTAGTTCCAGAGCTAGTTGATCTAGGGTTTGTCAGAGAAACCCTAATAATTAAAACTTATAGTCTTTTAGATATGATTGGATACAAATATAGATCTCTTCAAATGGAGCTGTCCAATGTACTCCTTTTCTGAAAACAGTGGAGGGAAGCTCCCGGAACAGGAAGCCTTAGTTTTCCAATTTCTTCTGCAGAAATTCTTGTCACTGTTTCTATGATAACTCTGAAATTGCTACTCCTCTGTGTCTGAAATTTCACACTGAGGTAACCTCACATGTCCCTGATCCAACACCATAGGTTTCATTAGAATTGGGCTCACCAATTTGGATTTATGATCCTTTTCCCAAGGTGACCTGTTACAGGACTGTTCAGAACAACGAAGTTGTACGGCCTGCCACATGTCACTGTTTCATATTTTGGTTCTAAAATTTGGACCACAAAAAAGTACAGTCCATGATATTTCTGGAACATCTTCAGGAATTCCATTTGGACCTTTGTATCCCAAGCTATAGCGATTCTCCCCAAGTGTCCTGTTTAGGGATGAATTCTGGAAGAGGCTGGAACCCTAACTTGGAGGGATCATATCTCCCAGAATATAGCGAATTTGAGGTTGAATTTTGGACACAGTGTAAATCAATATTTTATCTTCTGTCTTTGCAATTTTCAGCTCCTGAACCTTCGCCAATCTCAGGATATAGCGAATGTACCAAAACTTAGCAGTTTTAGTATTTAGGGTTTTTCTAGCTCGGGGTCAAACTAGGGTTTGACTTTCCCAGAGTTTCACCCAACCAAAAATCTTGATCCAACTCTCTAAACTTTGATTTTTATGAGGAGATAAATCCTATGCCAAGCTCACTAAAAAAATCTTCTTCTGCAAGAAGCCCTAATTTCCCGCATCGAAAACTGAAAATGCTCGGAATTGAATTCTGCTTCGAAGAAAGATGCGCCCTTCAATGGAGAGTCTGCCTAACCTTCTTTTGCTGATCGATTGTGGAGAGAGAACCAAAGATTAAGAAGCCCTAGCTTCTGTAGCTGCACAATGTCTTCTTTCAGGGTGGCTCTGATACCATGTCAAATTTTCATATGCTAAGCTAGATCATTAGTATTTCATTTCGATTTCATAACAAAATCATATAAACAGGATCACTGAAAGATAGACAAGCACAACCATACAAAAGAGAACACAAAGATTTATCCTGGGAAAACCCTAAAGGAAAAAACCCAGCAAAAGCTTCCTCAATATAGATGCCCCCAAAAGATAAAAGGTAAAACCAACAAGGAGATCAAAGCCCGATCCTCCCCCTTCTCCAGCTACTCTTCTCTTCTCCACCAATGCACTACACAAGTGAGAGTGTGTGTGTCCAAATGAGGAGCGCCACACCTCTATTTATATTCATCCGTTCACTTTAATTATTCATTCTGACATGTAGGCTCGAGTTAATCATGTAGGCTCGAGTTAGACATGTAGGCTCAAGTAACCACACTGGGGTGCTAATGACCCACCTTTACAATTAGAGGGGACTACCTCATGACTCTTATTAGTTATTCCGATTAGAAGCATCGGGATACAAAGTAATACAAGTGGTTCTCCCGATAGGACCCTCGGGGACCACAAAAAGATACATATAGAATATTCTTCAAAGTTACAATATTTCAACAATTGTCCTTTAGCACGCTTGTCCCTTTCTTCCGCCCACTTGCTAATTCTATTTTATAGCATGCTTCCAAATAGCTTTGCAAACAAGGGGTCTATCATTATGGTCCTATAATTGGAGGGATCGTTGACATCCCCTCTTTTGAAAGGAGGAATTGTGAGGCTAGTTGTCCAATCAATAGGGAATCCCTGCTGAATGATGTTGTTGAAGATTCCTGTAATGTGAGGTGCAAGAGTTTTTGAACCCCACTTTAGATATTCAGCTTGAAGTTCTACTAAATCTTTGGCTTTTCCAACACCCAACTTCTTAATACCCACCTCATTCTATTGCACAGTGAAAAGCTTAGTAATGGTGGCAGTGTTGACTAAGGGGGGAGGGGGTTCAACCTTAGGATTCCGCTCATAGAGTTGTCTTGCATACTAAAGCCACAGGTCTGCTGTAATATTGTTTTCAGTTTGCTTCTTGCTCGCTTGAAGTTCCTTCAAAAATAGTTTGGGGTTGTTTTTCCCAAGGAAGATTAGCTCTTCCCTCCTTGAGACCATGAAATCAATTTTTTTCTTCCTTATAATCTGCTTGTAGTTTTTAAAGTCTCTTTCTTTCCAATTTGACTCTCTCCACCTTCTCCTTGCTTTTTGGCACTCCTCATCGAACCAAGCATTAACATGAAAGCAATTTGTTTCACGTTTCCTATTCTTTGCTCTTTTGCATTTTGTGAGTGCCCTTTGAATTAAATTAGTTAGCTGCTGATTATTAAGGCCTTGGGACAGATTTTCCTCCCTCTTACAAAGTCTCTCTAATGCCTTCCTAAAGACATTACAGTTCTCTTGAGTCAAAAGAATTCTGCCCTTTGCAAAAGGTTGTTGAATGTGTTTATTTTTTGTCCCCAGCTACTGCTTATCAATCCAAGAAAGACTTAGATAGATCGATTTGTGATCAGATTTTAAATCCCAGAGCTATTCTCCAATCATAACTTCCTCCATTTTCTCGCATAGGTCATGCGAACAAATTGCATAATCCACCACACTTGCTCCATTGTAGGTATTACAAGTGAAATTACCAGAGTTTGACCATCTAGGCAAACCATCTAAATTGAAAGTTCCACATAAGGTAAGCAATTGTTCTCCAAGGAAATTGTAGCTTTTGTTGTCTTTTGAAATTCTTGTCCATTGATGATTTCTTTCTTCTCTAAGCCAAATAGGATTGCAATCTTCCCTTTGACAAAGAATGCTAGCTTGTTCACTTGCGGTCCTGGCATTGAAATCTCCTATTAGAAGGATTTCACCTACTTGAGAATACTTCACAATATCGTTTTTTAATGCTGCAAAAGGGTCTTTATGGTCGAGCCCCCTTCTTTTGTAAATTTTTGAAACTTGTGGGGCGAAGTAGCATGCTGCAATTCTGATGACATTTCTATTTTCTGATATTTTAAACCATATAAATTGTTTATTTGAGTCTTCTTTTTCTAGTTGAATGCAACGATCTACCTTTTTCTTCACTAAGACCATGATACCACCGTGACCTTTTCCATTCTTTGCTGCCTTGTTCCATACTACCAGCTTCATATATTTTTCAAAAAGGGGTGTCTTACACCCTTCATTTTCATTTGTTTCCATGAGGCATATTATGTCCCTATCTTTTGCAATAGGTCCTAGTCCAGGTCCACGCCTCCATGGGTATCCTCTGCAATTCCAACACACTAAGCTTAAGGGAACCTGGGTAGACCTTGATTGCTATTTTCTTTGGCATACAAGACTCAAAGTTGAGTCTACACCCCTATTTTCCCATCCTGAACTTGCTGCGATATTTTCTGCTAATGGATTTGCTATGACTTCTTGATTATTGTTTTGTTGTCTTGCTTTAGAAGGAGGACCAAAAACAACAATAACAACTTTGCCTTTGTATAACCATGCTCTTTTGCCCTCATCTCTTGTTGCTCTGACCTTTGACAACTCTTTTTTTCTTTCCTCTTGCTGCATGATAGTTAAGTCTTCTTCTAGAAAAAAAACAAGGGCCCTTTAAAAGATGCTTCTTAATTAGAAGAGTTTGCTTGTCACGTGCACTTGCCATGATGACTTTTATGGGCCCGACTCTCTCATCACTGGGTTTACCCACCCTCCATGCTTGGAAAATTTGGCCTTGCCAATTCAACTTGTCCTTTAGAAAGTCACTTGTAAGCTCTGAGGTACATTCGTTCTTACCATACTCTCTTGCACCTTTAATTATTATGTTTGTTGCTCTGACTTGTCTTTCTTTGGTTTCGTTTCCTTGTTTGCTATCTCCTTGGTTGCTTGCTTCTTTTTCCTTTTCTATATTAGCATGCTTGTTAATAACTTGTGCCCACGTTCTGGAATTTTTGGTGGAACCTCCATTTTATGCTTCTCTTACTTTCATTCCCTAGTTATTTGTTTGTTCATCTGTTTTCCCTTCAACATTGGGTGTTTTATGATTCAACACCCCTCTCTCTTTCCCTGCTGATTCTTTCATTCTTTGCTAGTATGCCTTCATATTTTGCCACTCATTCTTGCCTACCAGAATAACTTCTTGCAACAATGCCACTTAACCTTTTAAAACCTTGTTGCATTATGCTAAACATTGATTTTCTAATGTTAACAGATGGATTTTAAGGTCCCTCTCATGCTCTTTGACTTCCAAAACCTCCACTCTCCTCTTGATATTGAGTAGCTCTTGTACATATAGATCAAATGACCAGGTGAGAGGAGTGGATGTGGGACTGTATAGGGCAGGATCAGTGTTGCTTTTACTCCTGTTGCTACCACATCTTTGCCATAAAGAAGACTTGTTTGTCTGTTTGTTAGTCTTCCCTTGAAACTGTGTTCTCCTTGTCTCCTCCCACTTTAGACAGGCAACTCTCCATTTAAAATACACTGAAACTGCTTGGCATTAACCCAAACCCACTTCCCTATTTTGCTCGAGGAGGCAATTTTCACTTGACCTAAGCTGTTAGTTATGGGTGATGCCAAGTGTGAATCCATTGTTTAGAAAAACAAAGATGGCGGACAGGGCATAATCGAATATCTAGGACCAAGAGAGACTTGTCGTTTTTCTCTTGTCCTCTTGTTGTTTACCTGGGACCAAGAGAGACCTGTCTTTTCTCAACCAGGTCTCTTTCACCTTTACATGCTTGTTTGCCTGCTTTACCTGCTTGCTTGCCTGCTACCGCTGCTGTCTGCCTGCCTTCACGTTGCCGCTGCCTTCTGCCGTCATGCTGCCTGCTCGTCACGCTACCCTCACTCTGCTCCTTGTTGAATGAAGCCTTTAACCCCGTATGAAGCCTCTGCTCCTCACGCTGCAACTGAATGAAACCCCTGCTCCTCACATTGCCGTCTCAGAAGATAATTAGTATTACAAACATTTTAAAATTGATATTTAATATGGATATGCACAAAACATTTTGAAATAAAGTGTTTTTCATTTTTCTTCCTTCTTAATATCACAAAAATGACAAATTAATTTTTCCCATTATATTTTAGAATTTACACAACTATTTAAGAAAATGAGTTACTACTATTTTGTAAGCTATATAGGAGCCTTCTATTAATAACAAGCACAATGAAGTAAACTACAAAATAGACATCACACTTACTGTTTATTTATTTATTTATATAATTTTTTTATTACAATTATAAATGTTTCTATTTTACAATTTGGGGTGGATGAAAAATAATCCTCTTCTTAAATTGTATAAAGATAAAAACAAATATGTTATTAAAATTTATTTTATGACAATCATCTCAAAATCCTATAAATGTTTTTATTACAACTATAAATGTTTATATTTTACAATTTGAGGTGGATGAAAAATAATCCTCTTCTTAAATTGTATAAAGATAAAAACAAATATATTATTAAAATTTATTTATTGAAAATCATCTCAAAATCTAAATAAATTCTCTTTATATAATATTATTTGTTTCATAATAAATACTAATATTTTTAGATTTATAAATTTACGTTTTAGTATTTTTTATATTTTTAATAAATTTAAAAAATATGATAATATAATAAAAAAATTAAATTATTAACTCACAAATATGAAGTGAAATGTGGATAACTAAGATGCCTCATCGTAATTAAATGTTTACTTATCAAATTTCAATATTTTATTCGATAATGGATAATAGTATTTTTTACTTTATAAAATCAAATCCAAAAACATTATCATCGGCGATTCTATAAACGACCAAAGCCAAATTTTGTACATGCTTTGTAAAACTGTGACAATGAAAGAAATGTTAGTGAAGTACAGAGTCAAACGGTTTGATAACATTTTTAACGAGCAACAAAACTTGAGCAAAAGGCCGAGCTAGGTCGAGGAAGGGGAGGGGTTTAACCAACCGAAAATATGAGGTATGTAGAAGTGATGTAGAAGGGCCGAGGTGAGTATATGTGGAGGGGAATTACGTGCCAAGTGGAGTTTGGAAGGAGCGCAAACTCCTCCCTCCTAAAGTGGATTATAGGTTTGGACTCTTGGAATTGTGGGCGCCTGGCATTGCCATTCCACATTCCATTTCAATTTCAATTACCCACTGGGGACCCACTAGAGGCTGCTCCTCCCCTTCCTGCACCTCTCTCGTTCTTCTGTTTTTAGCCCTCCGCCATTTCTGCCAACCCCACCCACAATCCATGGCCAGCACAATCCATGTGATAGGGCCTTTGACTGCCCCTCTACGGAATTAAATTTTACAGCATTTCAAGAGGGTAGTGGTGGGGTTGTGAAGGGAATGCTTGGTTTCATTTCAAACTATCAATATATTTCATTCTTCTTCTGGGTTTGCTTTTCCTTTGTTTCTAGGTATTCGTTGAATGATCGAGGTATTCGATTCGGGTTTCATGGAGGACAAAGGATTCGTGGAGCAGAAGCGAAGGCTGAAGACCCCATCTCAGGTGGAGGCCCTAGAGAACATCTATGCAGGTATGTATGTATGCATGCGGGTTTATGCAAAAACACCCATCTCCTTCTTTGTTTTGTTTATTGAAGAGGATTTCAGTAATGGCTAGATCGGAAAAAATCACAGACACCCAATACAAATTGCAAAAAGAAAAAATGCAGAAACCTATGAACATGTATGTTGTTCTGTTTTGTTTGATTTCCAAAATGAGATTTCATGCACAGAGCACAAGTATCCCACGGAATCGATGAAAGCCAAGCTTTCTAGGGAGTTGGGATTGTCGGAGAAGCAGGTCCAGCGCTGGTTTAGGCACAGGAGGCTCAAGGACAAGAAGGGTAAGAAAGAGGACCCTGATAGCAATGAGGAGCTTGATGCTGGCAGTGGCAGCAATCTACAACAACAGCAACACGTTGTCAGAACTGAGTTAGGGCGATCGGAGAAGCGGAGATTGTTGGGCACCTCTGATTACCCATCTGCGGTCCTTGCCGCCGAACTCACCGATCATGACATGCTGAAGAGGAATCATGGGGTTATGGAAGAGGACCCTCACCATGCAGGGAATGTTTCAACTTCCCAAGACACTTCCTCATTGCAGAGTAGGAGTTCATATGAGATGGAAGCATTGAGGAATGGGAACTATGTGGAAATGAAAGGAAGTAACACTAAGAAAAGAAAAGGGCAGGTTATGCATATGGGTATGGAGCATACATATCCTCAACACTTTGCGGCGGCTACGGAGGAACAATATACTGCCAGAGGCTTGAAGCAGACTGGCGGAAGCAATTCTAAACAGGCAAAAAATTGGAATCATTTTAAAGCTAAAGAAGGTGAGAACCACAGGTTTTTGAATAATCATGATTATCCATCTGCGGTCCTTGCTGCTGAGCTCACTGATCGCGAGCTACTCAAAGGGAATCATGATATTGTTGAAGACCCTTATGTTTCATTATCTCAAGAGAGATCATCGTTGCAGAGCGGAAGTTCTTATGAAATGGAAGCAAGGAGGCTGCCATCAAAGAGTCTGAATTCCTTTGAAATTGAAGCAAGGAGCAAGAGGAGAGAGAAAGAAGGCTTACATATGGGCGTCGAGCCATTATACTGGCAACATGCTGTTGAACACCGGGCTATTTCTGGTGTCAAATCTCAGCTGGGCAGACTATTTCAAGAAGATGGTCCCATGCTGGGTGTGGAGTTTGATCCCCTTCCCCCTGATGCCTTCGGCTATAGGTAGTTCCTCCTTTATGTTCCTCTCAATGGTCTAATCTAAACAGTCTTTTCGGTGACATTCCTGGAGAAGGCATATTGAATTTAATTGGTAAAAGGCTATGTCTACCTTAGCATGAGCATTTGAAACTCTTTGTATGACCTATGCTGCAATTTTGCTCCCCATTCTTACTTGTTTGCATGGCTATGTAAGCAAGGATGAGGATAAATACACTTGTTGCCTTTGCAGGCTTTGTGCTTACAGTAGTGTCAGGAAAGCTATTGTATTACTTGTGTTGGATCCTTTATTTATCAGAGTGAGGTTGATTTTTATAAATTTGCAAACGGTCAGCTCATTTACCTGATGGCAGGGTGCATAAATACTTGAAGGGATTTTCCAGTTTCTTTTATTGATTTTCACTTTATGCCTCAAGTTAGGATACAGAAGCATTGATTGACATAAACTGTAATATTCTTCCATGAAAGATAGTCTCTATATTCTTTCTACCTTTGTTATCCATATAAAATATATGTGCATAGCATTATGGCTTCATCGCCTGTCTACTTTTTTCTATTAATCAAAAGGGACAGAACCTTGCTGTCAGATCTTTGCTTGTCATTGTAAAGGTTGCTGGATGCCAGTTAATGCTAGCAAAGTATATCTCCTTTGTTCTGTGCTTGATTTGTTTCTATTGCAGAGATTGTTGAATGCAATTAAAAATTATCAGACGTATGAATTGTGGTTCCTTGCTGTCTCCTTTGCTGGAATGCCGTTAATAATCCACGTTGCAATTATTTATCTTGAAGTTATCATTTTGGTTTAATGATTTTTTTATGCCAGAACATCTCTGTTCTGAGGCAGTCGAGACTTGACATCGATAAGAATTGGAAGAACTTAAGCCAGTTTTCAGCTATATTGACAGAATTACAAAATGCATGGTTTGAAGTTTAGTGGTAAATTCACTCAGTCATTGACAAAAGATTTTAATATCCCAGAATGCAGTCACATGTTGGCGTCTGCCATCTACCCATTTGTTCCTACAGGGATTGCTTATTGAGATTGCTTTTTCCTAACCAAATGAAACAGTTACCAGATTTCATATAATTTCTTCACCTTCTTCAATCTTACTAATTGAAAAGATGGAATTTAATTTAGAGTCTGAATTCTTTGAATGAGTTTCTGTATGAAGGTGGACAAAATATTATCGTTGTAACTTGCCTAGAATGGATAGGACATTGACTACGTTCTAGACTACCTTATACAGATATTAGACTCAACATAATTACAACTAGAGATCAATCAGTTGTAGCTATATTGATGCTTTCTGTATCATAGGCTGTAAGTAAAGTTTTCGACCAATTAGATTCTGGATGCTACTAGCCTCACTGGCAAATGAAAAGTTTGCATGTTGGGTGGTTAGGTGGTTTCTGCTTACAGTGAATTGTTTAGATTTGATAAAAAGTTATTAGTATGGTCTTCATAAAAAGCACTCGTGGTTTTTGGTGTATTATAATGGTTTTTAGCTACTTTTTGCATAGTTCTGGAACAATCATATGAACATTGAAAATCATACAAAACTAAAAGCAATCCTTGTGAAAGGGACTATAACTTGTTATCCCACTTTGAACCAAGTGGGATGGGTTGGTTATGCCAAGCTTTTGTACTTAGATACATGGGTACTGCAAAACATATAACTGGAAAAGACTAAAGTAGAACGATAGATAGGATACCACCGGGTCAGAGGTAGGGTTGAAGCTATTTGAATTTTGAAAGTCAAGCACAGGTTTTATTTAATATGTTCCTTATGCCCATTTTGCTGATGGTCAAGCAGATGGGATTTGCAGCTTGATTATGCCCAAGCTTGGGATGACTCAAATTACATCATAATGCTAGGTGCTTTGAATAAAGCTGCAAAATATTTTTAGCAGTTTTATTTCTTTTGTGTGCTTTTTTGAAATTAAAGGCCCTTGTTCTGAGAGAGATTGAGAGATTGATTGTTTTCACAATTTATCTGAATTTAATTATCTCAATACCATAAACAAATTCTCTGGGTTAACCAATGAACGTTCATAGAACCCAACCATAGACTAGAAGGCCAAACCATCTTGCAAAAGATGTAATAGAAATTCTAAATATAAATTTCCCGTAAGATATAATTCTAATGAATTCCATTACAGTCACTTAGAAAGCTATGGAATCAGAAATTAAAGCACACATGAAGCAGCTAAATATTACAAGGCAATAACATGAAGAAAAGTTGAAAAATATGTATGTACACGAGAAACTTATCAATTAAACAAACAAGAATAGAAAGCACCACCAGTCTGAAGGCTACAACAAATAAAAAAACATCTTGATGGACTTCGTCACTTGTGCACCAAAACAGCAATGTAAATGACCAAATAGTATTAGTGGACATACTCGCCAAATGGCGGGACTTGACACATGAACCGTGAAGCAAATGATATTGCTAATATCCTTTTCTCAAAAGTATCCTTTAAATCTGGCCTAATCTAATTTCAAACAACAAAGATGACCCAATGAACAGACATGTATTCAGATAACACAAGGACATGACTATTACAATAGCATTTTGTTGGCAGTATTGACACCATTTAAAGTATTTTAATTTGACCCATAATTCTAAACAATTTGAATGTTGTAAATGTTGGAAATCTAATTAGAAATGCTTCCAAAAATGAAAGAAAAATTAAGAGACTATAAGAAAAAAACATGGTGAGAGCCAAGTCTAGAGAAAGACCAGCATCATGCTTCAAGATCATTGGAGGTCAATTACAAAGTCCATGTAAGAGTTGAACTAAATAGTCCACTTCTAAAAATTCAATACCCCCTATTGAAGCAGACAAGTAGTCTGATGCTGATTCTCGATCAACCAGAGATCAATGTTGATCACCTATTAAGTTATTATAGTTTTATGACAAAGTTAAAGTTTCAGTTAATAACTTAACATGAAATTAACTAAAATTTTAATAACATGTTTGTTGTGTACTAACAATATTTTTATTGTAATTGTAATTATTGTAAGATTTTAGTAACATGTTTGTTGTGTACCAATAGAATAGTGGTACGACCCAAAGTGATGGAATGGAGTAAGAGGGTTCGAACTCTCTTGGTATGGGCCTTGTCTGACTTGAGCAAGCTTGGTCCCCAAACTTCTTAACTGTACAAAACCGAGTCTAAGGATGGAGTCCATGAAGTCCAGTTTGGATGAGAGGTCTTGAAAATGGTTTTGGAAACACTATCTCTCTATAAGGGAAAGAGACTCGGGGTTGGAGAGCCTACCACAACCTGAACATAGGCCCTAAAAGTTTAAATCCCAGATATGTGTGTGTGTTGGTAATCTTAACCTCCACCTCTTTGAAGTAAAAGTGGAAACTGTTGATTTTTCTGAGTAGCATCGAGAGCCATTCTTTTAGGAGAATGGGGACACCTGGTCCGGGACCACAGTGTAGACCCAACCCAGTGTTGAGTGACCATTCTGTTGAATGGTAGATATCTGGTCCTTGACCATAATATGGACCCAGCTCTGCCCTGGGTAGACTCAACCCAGTGTTGAGTGACCATTCTGTTGAATGGTAGACATCTGGTCTGGGACTGCGATGTGGACCAGTCTAGTACTGGTAGACTTAGCTTAGTTCTGAGTAGCCATTCTCTTGGAGAATGGAGGCGGTTGGTTTGTTACCAAGTATTTGACCTAGGGTCAAATTATGCAGCCCATGGCTGAGGCACCTGGTCTGTTACCAGGAAGGCACTGTAAGCCCTAGACTTGGTCTAGGTATGTGTGACACTCTGACCCTTGATCTATGGGATTTGTGTACTTCTCCAAGGCTTAGCTACCCTTGGTCAAGTTACCCTAGTACCTTATCTTGGTGTCACACAGAGTGTGAGATAAAAGCATTAGTAACTCTCTTGATTTATGATGATGTACTTTGAATGGAATCAAAAAGACCACAGGGGCACTTGGAAAAAAGTTAAAGTCAAAAATAAAAAATACATAAGGACTTTTGGACCACAGGAAAAGAGACCACAGGTGAAAGTCAAAGTTACATAAGGACTTTTGGTAAAATTAAAAAATACTAAAGGACCTTTTAGACTACTTGAAGGTAAAATGGTAAAAGTGAAATTAGGAAAGAATAAAATATTATTATTTTGTTCTTCCTATTTGGTCCACTTATAGGTGACTGAAGGTTATAAAAGAAGATCAAGTCATTTCATTATGACATACACACTTGCTCTCACAGGTATAGCTGCTATATTGAAGATCTCTTAGCAAAACCCTCAGCTAGGGTTTCTTTTAAGGGTTTCTACAAACCCTCATCTTCAACATCTTTTCAGATCTAGGTAGCCACTTCCAGATCCACTTGAGCAACCTTCATTCACGGGCAACCTTCTTGTTTTCTTCGGGCAGCTAGATCTAGATCTGGGCAGCCTCCTTCTTTCTTGGATTGCTCTCTTTCTCCTCTAACGGGTTGTCCTTATTTTTCTGTGGGCAGCTGTTAGAGGGCACTACCCTCTTGCACTTCCGGGCAGCCTGTAACAGAGGGTTAGGGCCCTCACGACATCTTCGGGTAGCTTGTGGGCAAGCCCGTGAGGGCTGCCGTAAGCCTACAGACCCTCCAGGCAACCTTGGGCAGACCCGTGAGGGTTCTGCATGTAAATTTGAGCATATAGATCTGTAGACAAATACACAACTCACAAAGAAGATCTCACAATTTACTCAGCAATTGAAGAATGAAACAGTGTAAAAGGCTTGCAGCTGTGAATGCTTTCATTAATAAAAAAAGTAATCCGAATGATAATTACAATGAAGTAAAATGGCTTTAATAGCCACAAGCAATTCGAATCCACATGAGGAAGTTCGAATTGATTAGACTCTACTTGACTATAGGTAACCAAGACTTGTCTAAATCACTATCGGAGGACCCAGTAGTTAACTGTCCTTTTCTAAACCATAACCGGAGTTCATCGGAGCTCTAAAACACAACTCAAGTGTTACATTCAGTGTTGACCAATGGTTAACTGACTGTGGTAGGTGAGAAATGCACTCCACATGTGTGCAGTCAAGTAAACCTAGTGC
Organism: Pseudotsuga menziesii; assembly: GCA_001517045.1. Classification (NCBI taxonomy): domain Eukaryota; kingdom Viridiplantae; phylum Streptophyta; class Pinopsida; order Pinales; family Pinaceae; genus Pseudotsuga; species Pseudotsuga menziesii. The sequence continues at coordinate 344,125 of LPNX010686685.1, read as the reverse complement.
TAACTGAATGTGGAGGACTTGAACTGAAAGTAACTGACTCCTAACTTAGCTTGACTAGTCATTAACTGAAGTGAACTGACCTTGGTTGGTTTCGGCACTCCCAGTGGCTTCCTAAATTGTAGGGATTGATCTAGGAGGCTTCTAAACTTATGCAATCAAGTGCAATAAGTGGCAGTGAGCCTCAATTAGTGTTCCCCACACTTTAGTAACTGAAACATGTGCCCCAATTAGGTCAAGTTTACCCAATGGTGCTAATGACTATAAATAGACTGGATGGACTCCCGATTTAGACATGACTCCCGATTTAGACATATGACCAAATTTGGACAAGGGAGTATTAATAATCCTAACACCCCCCCTGAATGCTAACTTGGACAAACTGTGGGCCCTGGTAACTAAGACCATAGGTCACCCATTACATCAAGTAAAGTAAGCTAACTGCTCAAAAACAAGGTGCTGGGGAAAAACCACATGGGAAAAAAAACCCCCCCTTCTAATTAAGTAGGTAGAATCAGGATCAATCTGGTTCTTCTGTGCACAGGTATCCTGGGGCCTGGCATGTGAACCTCTCCATCATTATGTCTGGAGGAATCTTCCTCTTTGGAAGAAGAATGATATGCTCAACTAAATCAGAAATATAGACAGCTGCCGGATGAAGACTGGACCCATGTAGAGCAACTGAAGTCAACTGAAAAGTGAGGAAAGGTTCTTGAGAATTCAGAGAATGTGAAGAACACTCAAGAAACTGATATGTTGCAGCCATGAACATCAAACCATGAGTGGTAATAATAGCCCCAAGTGTTAGGAGCAGGTGTCTAGACAGATGAAAAAAATCTTCCTCTTTACTAGTTCTGTGAGGAGATGAGCATGTGATCAATGGTAGAGAAGCACTGGGACTGTTGAGAGCGAATGCTTGAGCTCCATAGTTTGATATAGCTTCTGAAATAGATAATGAATCACATAATAAAATATCAGCAACCTCATATGAGGAAACTAACACCAAATCCCCATCAGCAGTTTTGAAGAGAAAGCGCGGTACTTGATTTTTCACACCGAAACTGGTGAGAGCAGCTACAAGCATGACTGAATGCTTTTGGATTTTAAAATATGAACCAAATAATATCAGATCAGAAAGTAAATCAGATCTAAATAGGTTCAAAACAGATCCAAAACTGTGAAATGGAATCAAATCCCCAGCAGTAGTTTTGTAGGAGACTTGCGGTACTTGTTTCTTCACACCGTTGATGGGAACAGCTACAAGCGGTACTGAAAGATTATGAATTTGATATATTAAACCAAGCAATATCAGATCATATCTAAATAAGATCATATCAGATCCAATAAGGTTAATATCAGATTCAAATAAATGGTTAACTGAGACTGTGGATGCACGACTTTCTTCTTCTTCAAAATTCTGAATTTTGGTGCATGCAATCTTGCAGGAATTTGCTGGAAAAACTAGATCATGGGGAGCGAATGGATCACTCTGGTAATCTGATATTTCTTCCAAAATATCCAAGGTATCACATATTTGCACACCAGCAGCAACATTAGAGGAAGAAAAATCAAATTTCTCTTCACTTTCGGAAGCAATTACTGGTAAACTTTCCACAAAATTTAAAGGAAAATCACCGGTGAATGTTTGCATGGAAGTGCAGCAAAATTTTTCTTCAATATCAGAGATTTGAATGTCTTCTTCTGTTTCAGCAATATGAGAAGATGAGATATCAGAGATTTCATGAACTTCCGGAGCATCAGAAGAAGGAGTCCCTGCATGGAGACTTTCTTCAACTCGAATTGACTGTGTAGAAGCTTCTGCTTCATCTTCATCTTGAACAACTTCATCAGAGATAGTAGAGGCCGAGACTTTTGAATCAAGGATGCTTATGATGCTGGATGTGCTCCATGTGCTTCCAAAGGTTCTGTCCAATCTTGTCCAGAGTTCCTGTGGATCTTTAATAGATCTACTGTGGTAGCGCATGCTAGGAGAAAGAGCCAGTTTCATTATTTCAAAAGCTTTATCCTTTGCTTTTAGCCAGTCATTATCACTCTCAAAAGAATTTCTACCGTATCCATCAGACACCGAAAAGAGTTTTCGTCTATGTAGAAATCCAATCATCTTCACCTTCCATTCAAAATAGTCTGAGGATCGGGTGAGAAGAGGAACTGATGAATTCATTTTGAAGTTGTACCTGCAAAACAAAAAAAATGATCTAGTAGGAGATCTGAGGAGGAGAGGAATCTTGTCCATCGAGGCTCTGATACCATGTAAATTTGAGCATATAGATCTGTAGACAAATACACAACTCACAAAGAAGATCTCACAATTTACTCAGCAATTGAAGAATGAAACAGTGCAAAAGGCTTGCAGCTGTGAATGCTTTCATTAATAAAAAAAGTAATCCGAATGATAATTACAATGAAGTAAAATGGCTTTAATAGCCACAAGCAATTCGAATCCACATGAGGAAGTTCGAATTGATTAGACTCTACTTGACTATAGGTAACCAAGACTTGTCTAAATCACTATCGGATGACCCAGTAGTTAACTGTCCTTGTCTAAACCATAATCGAAGTTCATCGGAGCTCTAAAACACAACTCAAGTGTTACATTCAGTGTTGACCAATGGTTAACTGACTGTGGTAGGTGAGAAATGCGCCCCACATGTGTGCAGTCAAGTAAACCTAGCGCTAACTGAATGTGGAGGACTTGAACTGAAAGTAACTGACTCCTAACTTAGCTTGACTAGTCATTAACTGAAGTGAACTGACCTTGGTTGGTTTCGGCACTCCCAGTGGCTTCCTAAATTGTAGGGATTGATCTAGGAGGCTTCTAAACTTATGCAATCAAGTGCAATAAGTGGCAGTGAGCCTCAATTAGTGTTCCCCACACTTTAGTAACTGAAACATGTGCCCCAATTAGGTCAAGTTTACCCAATGGTGCTAATGACTATAAATAGACTGGATGGACTCCCGATTTAGACATATGACCAAATTTGGACAAGGGAGGATTAATAATCCTAACACTGCAGCAGCCCATAGGGTTGCCAGGCTTGTGGAAGGCCCTTGGGCAAGGGCTGCAAGCCCTCGGGCAACAACTTAGCTGCCACAGCAAGGCAGTTGGTAGCTGTCGGGCAGCTAACAGTTAACCGGGAAGGGGTAGAAAGAAGACCGGTAGCAACAGACCCCAAATTGGGCAGATCTGGGTAGGTCGGGCAGTAGAAAGACAGACAATTGTACAACCGGGCAGATCAAGACTGTATGGACGGGCAACAAGGCAGTTTTTCAGGTGTACAAACAGGCATTTAGCAGGTCTGGGCAGATCTGATATTTTTCGGGCAGCCTGCAATTTTTGTGCAGAAGAGAGGAAAGCTTGTTTTCTGGAAAAGCCCTAATTGGGCATTTTTTTGATGTAAACTTGAAAATTGATATTCTGGAT